>JACXGM010037638.1:0-11047 GCA_016801145.1 Umbra pygmaea
TGTGTATGTGTGTGTGTGTGTGTGCGTGCGTGCGTGCGTGCGTGCGTGCGTGCGTGCGTGCGTGTGTGTGTGTGGTTGGCCTGTGTGTGTATGATGCTCTCAATGGTGCACCTGTAAAAGTTTATTAAAATCCTGACAGACCGTTGGCCTTCCTTGAGTCTCTTCAGGAAGTATAGGTGCTTTTGGGCAGTTTTTGTTGCCGAGATTGTCTGTCTGGACCATGTGAGGTTGTCGCTGATGAACACACCGAGGAACTTGAACTCTTAAACACTCGACTTCAGCTCCATCGATGTGTATGGGGGCAGGACCCTCCCTTTGCTGCTTCCTAAAGTCCACTATCATCTCCTTAGTCTTGCTGACGTTGAGAGAGAGGTTCTTGCTCTGGCACCAGGTAGCCAAGGCTTTTACCTCCTCTCTGTAAGCAGTCTCATCGTTGTCGGAGATGAGACCTAGGATGGTTGTATCATCAGCAAACTTTATGATGGTGTTGGATCTGCGTGTGGCCACACAATCATAAGTGAACAGAGCGTACAAGAGGGGACTGAGTACGCAGCCCTGTGGGCCTCCGGTGCTCAGGGTCATAGTGGAGGAGGTGAGGTTGCCCATTCTCACCATCTGGGGTCTTCTCGTTAGGAAGTCCAGGATCTATTTGCAAAGGGAGGAGTTAAAACCCAGGATCCTGAGCTTGGAAATGAGCTTAGCAGGAACAATAGTGTTGAATGCTGAGCTGTAGTCCACAAACAGCATCCTCATGTATGTGTTCCCTTTTTCCAAATGTGAGAGGGCGGTGTGTGCCGTCAGTGCGATTGCATCGTCTGTAGATCTGTTGGGGCGTTTGCAAATTGTAGGGGGTCCAAGGTGTCCGGAAGGGCGGCGCAGATATGAGTTTTGACCAGCCGCTCGAAGCACTTCATGATGATTGAGGTCAGTGCTACTGGGCGGTAGTCATTTAGGCAGGTGATGGTAGGTTTATTAGGTAATAATGACCTGCTTGAAGCAGGAGGGAACTGCAGACTGTGTTAGGGAGAGGTTGAATATGGAGGTGAATACCCCCGCAAGCTGGTCGGCGCATCCTCTTAGAACACGGCCTGGAATACCATCTGGCCCTGGAGACTTCCGCGGGTTCACTCTTTTGAAAGCTCTCCTCACGTCAGCCACATCCAGGATCAGAGTGCAGTCGTCTGGGTTCTCAGCCAGCTTTTCCGGAGTGATGTTGGCCACCTCAAACCGTGCGAAGAAGGTGTTGAGCTCGTCGGGGAGTGAGGCGGGGGGGGTGGGTGTTGCAGCTCTTCCTGCCTTTGTACTCCGTTATCTACCGTAGTCCACTCCACATGCGTCTGGGGTCGGAGCTGTTGTAATTGGACTCCAATTTGTCCCTGTAGTCTCTTTTAGCATCTCTGATGGCCTTCCGAAGGTCATATCTGGCCCTCCTCAGAGCCTCCCGGTCCCCAGAGTTATAGGCAGAGGACCGTGCTACAAGCTTGGAACGGACATTACCGTTAACCCAGGGCTTTTGGTTGGGGAAGGTCTTGACATTGACCCGTGGAAAGACATCATCTATGCACTTGGTGATGAATGCTGAGACAGAGTCAGTGTATTCATCAATGTTGTCACCCGCTGCAACACGGAACATTTCCCAGTCTGTGGTTTCAAAGCAGTCTTGGAAAGTAGTGATGGCTTGGTCATTCCATTTTTGGACTTCTCGAAAAAAGTTTTTTCCTGTTTCAGACGTTGCCTGTAGGTTGGAAGGAGAAGAATGGAGATGTGATCTGCCTTTCCAAAGGCAGGGCGGGGGATGGGTTTAAAGCTGTTACGGATCGTTGAATAACAATGGTCAAGAGTCTGGTCACCTCGAGTGTGAAAAGAAATGTGCTGATGGAATTTGGGCAGCATTTCTTTCATGTTTGTCCTGTTAAACCTGAGGTTAACATGATGCTAGCATGATAAACATGTTGTTTACGTGATGCTAGTATGTTTCTTGTAAGATATTAGCATGATTAGCATGATACTAGCATGTTTTTAGGAAGATATTAGCATGATAAACATGATGTTAGTATAATGCTAGCATGATAAACATGTTGCTACCATGTTTTTAGCAAGATATTAACATGATTACCATGATGCTAACATGTTTTTAGTGAGATGTTAGCATGATAAGTATGATGCTACTTTGATAAATATGTTTCTACCATGATGCTAGCATGTTTTTAGCAAGATATTAGTATGATTACCATGATGCTAGCATGATTTTAGTAAGATTTTAGCCTAAGAACCATGAAGCTAGCATGTTTTTAGTAAGATATTAACATGATTAACATGATGCTAGCATAATAAACATGTTACTAACATGATGCTAGCATGTTGGTAGTAAGATATTAGCATGATTAGGATGATGCTTGTATATTTTTAGGAAAATATTAATATGATAAGGATGATGCTAGCATGATGCTAGCATGATGCTAGCATGATAAATATGTTGCTAACATATTTTTAGTAAGATATTAGTATGATTAGCATGATGCTAGCATGATCAACATGTTGCTAACATGATGCTAGCATGATAAACATCTTGTTTACATGATGCTAGGATGTTTTTAGTAAGATATTAGCATGATTAGTATGATGCTAGCGTGTCTTTAGGAAGATATTAGTATGATTACCATGATGCTAGCATGATAAACATGTTGTTTACATGATGCTAGCATGTTTTTACTAAGATATTAGTATGATTAGCACTAAACTAGCATGTTTTTAGTAAGATATTATTATGATCAGCATGATGTTAGCATAATAAACCTGTTGCTAACATGATGCTATCATGATAAACATGTTATTTACGTGATGCTAACATGTTTCTTGTAAGATATTATCATGATTAGCATGATGCTAGGCATGTTTTTAGGAAGATATTAGCATGATAAACATGATGTTAGTATAATGCTAGCATGATAAACATGTTGCTACCATGTTTTTAGCAAGATATTAGCATGATTAGCATGATGCTAGCATGTTTTTAGTAAGATATTAACATGATAAATATAATGCTAGCATGATGCTAGTTTGATATACATGTTTCTACCATGATGCTAGCATGTTTTTAGCAAGATATTAGCATGATTAGCATGATGTTACCATGTTTTTAGTAAGATATTAACATGATTAACGTGATGCTAGCTTGTTTTTAGTAAGATATTAGCATGATTAGTATGATCCTAGCATGATTTTAGGAAGATAATAACATGATAAACATGATGCTAGCATGATGCTAGCATAATAAATATGTTGCTAGCATGATGGTAGCATGTTTTCAACAAGATATTAGCATGATTAGCAAGATGCTACCATGAAGCTAGCATGTTTATAGTAAGATATTAGTATGATTAGCATGATGCTAACATGATAAATATGTTGCTAACATGATGTTAGCAGTATAAACAAATTGTTCACATGATGCTAGTATGTATTTAGTAAGATATTAGTATGATTAGCATGTTACTAGTATAATGCTAGCATGATAAACCTATTGCTAACATTATGCTAGTATGTTTTTAGAAAGATATTAGCATGATTAGCATGATGCTAGCATGTTTTTAGTAAAATATTAGCATGATTAACATGATGCTATCATGATAAATATGTTGTTTACATGATGCTAGCATGTTTTAGTAAGATATTATTATAGTTAACATGATGCTAGCATGATGCTAGCATGATACTAGCATGATGCTAGCATGATGCTAGCATGATGCTAGCATGATGCTAGCATGATAAACCTGTTGCTAGCATGATGCTAGCATGATAAACATGTTGCCACCATGATACTAACATGTTTTAGCAAGATATTAGCATGATTAACATGATGCTAGCATGTTTTTAGTAAGATAATAGTATGATAAGCATGATGGTAGCATGATGCTAGCATAATAAATATGTTGCTAGCATGATGCTAGCATGTTTTCAGCAGGATTTTAGCATGATTAGCATGATGCTACCATAATGCTAGCATGTTTTTAACAAAATATTAGAATGATCAGCATCATACTAACATGTTTTTAATATATTATTTGTATGATTAGCATGATACTAGCATGATGCTAGCATTATTAGCATGTTATTAGCATAATACTAGCATGATATATACTGTTGGGTGTGCTATGGTCTTGGCTATAGTATGTTGTTGGCTTTTATTGGGTTTGGTGTTTGGTGCGCCGTCGTGTTAGGTATAGCATGGTGTTGGGAATGCTCTGGTATAGTGTTGGTTATGTGGTGTTGGCTGTGAGTGGTACACTTGAACACTTATACGTATTGTTAACCTCTTCATGCTGAGGGTACCCGGTACCAGGACCTTTTCGCGCACGTCACATACATCGGTTAATTATATATTGTAAACATGTGCGAAACCCATCATGTAATGTACTGTTAGAACGGCAAGGATCTCATGTAAATCTATCTAAACTGTTTTTGCCAAAAGCAAATAATATAGATACATTGATTGGATAAAGTCGCAAAAGGAAAATTGACTACCGCATTTTCGGCACTGCTGATGCAACATACACTTACCTAAAGGATTATTAGGCAGTTGGCATGGTTGTTGGTGCCAGACGGGCCGGTCTGATTATTTCACAATCTGCTCAGTTACTGGGATTTTCACGCACAACCATTTCTAGGGTTTACAAAGAATGGTGTGAAAAGGGAAAAACATACAGTATCCGGCAGTCCTCTGGGCAAAAATGCCTTGTTGATGCTAGAGGTCAGAGGAAAATGGGCCGACTGCTTCAAGCTGATAGAATGGCAACTTTGACTGAAATAAACACTTGTTACAACCAAGGCATGCAGCGAAGCATTTGTGAAGCCACAACACGCACAACCTTGAGGCGGATGGGCTACAACAGCAGAAGACCCCACCGGGTACCAATTATCTCCACTACAAACAGGAAAAAGAGTCTACAATTTGCAAGAGCACACCAAAATTGGACAGTTAAAGACTGGAAAAATGTTGCCTGGTCTGATGAGTCTTGATTTCTGTTGAGACATTCAGATCGTAGAGTCAGAATTTGGCGTAAACAGAATGAGAACATCATGCCTTGTTACCACTGTGCAGGCTGGTGGTGGTGGTGTAGTGGTTTGGGGTATGTTTTCTTGGCACACTTAAGGCCCCTTAGTTCCAATTGGGCATCGTTTAAATGCCACGGCCTACCTGAGCATTGTTTCTGACCATGTCCATCCCGTTATGGCCACCATGTACCCATCCTCTGATGGATACTTCCAGCAGGATAATGCACCATGTCACAAAGCTTGAATCATTTCAAATTGGTTTCTTGAACATGACAATGAGTTCACTGTACTAAAATGGCCCCCACAGTCTCCAGGGGCCTCATTTATAAAGGTGGCGTACGCACAAAAGAAGACGTACGCATCTCTCTACACAATAATTGGGATTTATAAAAAGCAAACTTGACGGGAAAATGTGCGGTCCTTCGCGGAAACTCTGACCCATGCATACGCACAAAAACGGGTGAAATGAGAAATGGTGACACCGCCGGTAGATGTGTGAAACACGTGAAGCTGTCTGAAACTGCAGACCATTGTGTAGCTAAATGAAATTGAAATACTGCCTCTCATTAATAATTTGAACATTTCACAAAGCCCAGTCTTACAATCAACAGCCTGTGGTGGAATACAAATGAAAGAAAACAAGATTGTAAGCAACTTAAATGCAAACGAAGACATATTTGCAAAAACACTCAAACATGTTCTTTAATAATTTTTTGGCATGTTACGTAATTCATCCTCATAAATAATATGGTAAACAAATAATGTTTAAAACATATCCTTGTCGATGCGTCCGTCTGTCCGAGCAGACATACATTCGATTAGATAGATGTCTTCATTGTCCACTGGGGAAAGTTGTGTTCATAAATCAGCTACGGCATCATGGTGTTCATGTATATGCCGTTAGTCCGTTTCATTTCCATCCATCAATTGTTCCATCGTGACGGATGTCTTAACCATTTTGAGAGCTGGAATTAATTCCATTTGCGCATAATCCCATTTACAATTACATGACTACCGACATCTGTAGCTGATCAGATACAATCACCTGCATTGTCATGAAAAGCCATGATGCCAACCCAATGCGTAATGACGCACAATGGCTGATCTTGCGCTGTTAGAAGATGTGGCAAATGGAAGGATTCGGAGGAAACGCATTTTCAAACAGCAAGAAGACTTGCTGGCAAACGAGAACAAGTGGCTTATGAGCCGGTTCCGATTTCCTCTGGGCGTCCTGTTGGACCTCTGTGCTCTATTGGGCCCAGCGTTACAGAGGAGCACTTGGAGAAACCACCCCGTGCCAGTCCCACTTCAAGTCCTTACAACACTAGGATTTCTGGCGACTGGCACTTTCCAGAGGGAATTGGCTGACAGGTCTGGGATTTCTCAGCCAACCCTTAGCCAGATTGTGCCAGACGTGTTAATAGGTGTAATTGGTTTGTCGCATGATTACATAAAGTTTCCTTACACTGCGGGTGAACAGGCGAACAAAAAAGCGCAATTTGTAGCTATGTCCGGTTTCCCAAATGTAATCGGTGCTATTGACTGCACTCATGTTGCCATAAGTGCACCAAATGAGAAAAATGCTTTCATTAATCGAAAGCATTTTCATTCGTTTAATGTCCAAATAATTTGTGATGCAGACATGTTGCTCACTAATGTAGTAGCTCGGTGGCCTGGTTCAACCCATGACTCATTCGTTTTAAGACACAGCAGTGTTGGGCGCAGACTCGAGGCTGGTGCTGTGCGTGATGGCTGGCTTCTAGGTAAGTTTGACTAATAGACATATTGCACATTTTTACTGTACTTCAATGTCTTAATCTCTTCACTATCTTTCCAGGGGACAGTGGATATCCCCTCAAGCAGTGGCTGCTTACGCCTTTCCTCAACCCACAGGGTGCAGAGGAAAGGCACTCCAACATGTGCCAAAGCCAAGCCCGCGCTATAGTGGAGCGCACCATCGGGCTGTTTAAGGGCAGATGGCGCTGCCTCTTCTGCACTGGAGGGAGGTTATTGTACACTCCTGAAAAGGTGTGCCAAATCGTGGTTGCATGTTCTGTGCTACGCAATGTGGCACAGCGTAAAAACATGCCTGTACCCCCTGACGCCGATGGCTGTGTTGGACCCAACCCTGACCCCATCCCCTGGCATTTGAGCCAAATGCTGATGCTGTGCACCAGCGTTTGGAAGTAATGCATCGCTTATGAAGAAGAATAACAAAGGTATGGGAACATAATACTATTTATTCAGGAATTCTCTCATTGTGGTGTTGATATCCGACAGAACACTCTTAATTTCTCTCAATTCCTTAGCCACCTCTCTGATGGAGTCGATAATTTTGCTCTGCAATTGTAGGACTGCTTCATTGAGGATGCGACCGCTGCTGGAGGGTTGCACGTGACGTGGAGACGCTGGGCCCAGACAGCTGCTCAGCTGCAACACCGGAACCACTGGCATGGCTGGAACACCCAGTGACTGAAATAAAGATTATTTTGTATGAATGAAGTGTAGCCTAAATACATGTCATTTGACTGCAATCATTTTACTAATTTCACTTACCTGTGTCATCCGGTGCGTCAGTGTCCCCCTCCGCCTTACTCACCACTCCACTTAGAAGGGCTTCCCCGATGATAGCCGCGAGTCTTTCATCAAGAAGGGTCAGCTCTGGTGTCCCATTTCCCCCACTTGTGGCAGACACACTTTGGCGATGAAGCGCTAGACGCTTCTTGGCATTGACTTTGATGTCTGACCACTTTTTTTAAATTTAGACCACAGTCCAAGTTTCTGAAGCTGCGGAATTCACAGCGTCTGCAACCTTTTTCCACTCCAATGCCTTTGTGGCATTACTAATTGCCACAATGTGCCCTCCAAACAATATTTTCCTCCTCTTTTCCACCTCGCCAACAATTATTTCTACTTCACATTGAGAGAAGTTTCTTTTCTTGGTTTTCCTCTCTCTGTTCGCCATGATTTCTCAATCAATTAATATTAATTTTGGGGCGTTTCACTGACTATTTATGGGCAATTATAGGCGTGACATGCAGCCGCAAAAGCTGCGCCAAATTTAGAGTTGATTGTGATTTATAAAGGGAAAACAGCGTAGGACGTGCGTGCACATGGTTTTATAAATCTGAATATTTCTTTGCGTACGCACGTCCTATATTTCATCCATTTCTAAAGAATGCTTTCAGCACCTTGTTGAATCAATGCCTCGTAGAATTAAGGCAGTTCTGAAGGCAAAAGGGGGTCAAACACAGTACCTACAAAAGCAATACAGCAATCAAAAGCCACTAGTCAGCCCTTCACAACGATGCCAAGCTTTTTGTTCTAGGCCTAACAGGCATGAAACTATCCAGCAATACAGGTCCTTCTAAAAAAATTAGCATTTTGTGATAAAGTTCATTATTTTCCATAATGTAATGATGAAAATTAAACTTTCATATATTTTAGATTCATTGCACACCAACTGAAATATTTCTGGTCATTTATTGTTTTAATACTGATGATTTTGGCATACAGCTCATGAAAACCCAAAATTCCTATCTCAAAGAATTAGCATATTTCATCTGACCAATAAAAGAAGTGTTTGTAATACAAAAAAGTCAACCTTCAAATAATTATGTTCAGTTATGCACTCAATTCTTGGCCGGGAATCCTTTTGCAGAAATGACTGCTTCAATGCGGCGTGGCATGGAGGCAATCAGCCTGTGGCACTGCTGAGGTTTGATTGAGGCCCAGGATGCTTCGATAGCGCCCTTAAGCTCATCCAGAGTGTTGGGTCTTGCGTCTCTCAACTTCCTCTTCACAATATCCCACAGATTCTCTATGGGGTTCAGGTCAGGAGAGTTGAAATTTTTTGAGAAGGACCTGTATATCAGCAAAAACTATTTCACATTTTGAAATCAATACAACAACGTTTCCCTATATTGTATGTTTTTTATTGTAAACTATTTACACTCTGGTCAACTAATTACACTTGGCAAGTTATTTCAATGCCTTATAGACATTCTGGAATAGTTTAGGCTTCTATACACTGTGCATAATACATAATCATACTAGTTTGAACTTGACTGCCTGAATGCGCTCAAAGCACAACATACGGTCTCTCTCTCCACCTACTGAAAAAATGAAGTAACACATGATCCTAAGCTGTTTCCCACGGGACTCTAGTAAGAAAGACCTTTCCATAGAGTGGTCACATATTAAAATTGACCAACCAGATCAGGAAATGTTCAAACGCGTACCCGTTCAAAGTGAGTTCTCTGTTTTGTTCAGCTATGCACGAGTTGCGCGTTGTGCTTGTAGTGCTCTCGGGTTTTAACGGATTACGACATAATTTCTCAACATGGCAGGTTCTAGCAAGAAATATTCAGTTACAGAGGCTTTGGTACTACTAGCAAAGGAATATTGGACTGTAAATCTTCTTCCTGACTGAGAATCTGACGATTCCATTTGAGTTACAAGACGAACCATTTCGACAACAACATGAAACAACATGAGCACCTGTACACCCCATATGCCGCATCAAAAGTGTATGTAAATATATGTTAGGTTGTTATTTCATTATTATTATTATGTCTTTACATAAATATGTTATTATTTATTACTTCAAATACTGTTTTACTGGTGTATTGTATGAGCACACAACTAGTTAGCCACTAAGATAAGCTAAGCTAAGCTAAGCAATGGGCCTTCCTGTATAATGATCATTGTATTATAATTTTTTTACCGTTCCACACAAAAGCCCATACACTAAGTGAACACATTTATTACTGTATTATTTTTACATTTAGTCAACATAACATGTAATATATTTGTTGTGTGTGTATATTTATGTCTAGATTTATATGTGTATATTTATGTGTATATTTATATGCGTATTGTGAGATCCTCTCTGGCCAGTTCCTCAAATACTCTGTCATCTGTTCCACAGACTGCTACTCCCCAGGATCCCCATCCACTTGAACAGGGCACACACCAGAGATCGCAATCACCAGAATTCTAAGCACCTGCTCATCTTTCTCTGTATATAGCCATGACTGTCTTGTTGCCTCATTGCGAGGTATTGCCGATTTCACATTGTATACTGAGCTTTCTATGATATTTGATCTCTGGTACAACAGTTTGTTTTTTCTTCTGGTGAACTCTGCTATTTGGATTTGCCCTATTGTACTTTTGCCTGTGTGTTTGCCCTCTGCCTGCCCCATGACTTCTCTATTGGATTTTGGATTTGTATGGTTTTTGTCTGCACTGTGTACCAAACCATGCTAGTCTACGTTACTGCTCTTGGATTGTGGATTGTTCCCGTTTTGCATAGCCTGTGTACCGAACCCTGTCAGCCTGATTATGGCCTTTGAACTCTGCCTATTCCCTTCTGAGCATTACATTAAACCATCTAGTATTCTATCAGAGTGCAGGAGTCATTACACATACAGTGCCTTGCGAAAGTATTCGGCCCCCTTGAACATTTCGACCTTTTGCCACATTTCAGGCTTCAAACATAAAGATATAAAACTATAATTTTTTGTGAAGAAGCAACAACAAGTGGGACACAATTATGAAGTGGAACAACATTTATTTCGATATTTCAAACATTTGTAACAAATAAAAAATGGACAAATTGGGTGAGCAAAATTATTCAGCCCCTTTACTTTCAGTGCAGCTGTAACATCCGGCCCATGGAGGGCCGGGTATGGACTTCCTTTTCAGTTCTCCTTTAGTGTCTCTTGTGTATATGTTTTGTTCTTCAGTGTTTTCAGTATTTATATACGGTGGTTTAGTTCATTAGATTTCTTTCTCATGTGTCTTTATGGTACCTGCCCTGTGTGTGTTGTGATGTATACAGGTTCTCTCCCAGTGTGTCATGTGATGGCTCCCCCTGGTGTCCCTTCTGTGTCTTGCTAGTATGTCTTATGATGTCATCAGTGTGGGCCCTTGTCACATGTTTCAGTTAACCAATAGATCACGGTGTAGTCATTCCCATGTACAGGTGTTG
>JACXGM010037639.1:0-11081 GCA_016801145.1 Umbra pygmaea
CTAATATATAACAGAGTTATAAGTTATAAGTCCTAAGCCATAAGCTAAAGCTTATTCTGAGTTTATAGTATACGGCTGTAAGGGCTCTCTCTGTCTTACGTCATTGTTGGCCTTGCTTCCTTCGTCTCCTCTCCTAAAGGAAAGTCTTGTCTTGACCCTGAACATTCTCCCTGTCTGTCTATATGTCCTAGAATGTTCCTAAAGGCCTCAACTAATAGCCACATAACTCTCTCATCTAGTATTACCATTCTAAACTGTTCAAACTGTATTTAAACATGATTATATAGATTATAATTCTCAACAGTCCAAATCTCAGTCCAATGTCCTGTAAATGCCAGCCCTAAATGGGCTGGGCATGACAGTAGTCCCCACCAAAAGGCTGAACTCCATGTGGGCAGACCAAAGAAAAGGGGGGGGCGGGATGGGCTGAAACAAAAACCCCAAATAGCTCGACCCAGACCCCTGACCCAAAGGCACTCACCTAGGTGGTGGATCCGCCGGTGGTCTCCGCAGGACCCTGGCAGTGGTGGTGCCCCTGGGGCTGAGGAATCAGGAACAGTCTGTGCAGGGGGGTCTGGAAGAGGCTGGGCAGTGGGCAGACCCCCGTAGCTCAGCGGTGGCGGTGGCAGACCCCCGTAGCTCAGCGGTGGCAGCGGCAGACCCCTGTAGGTCAGCAGTGGCGGCATCAGACCCATGTTGCTCAGCGGTGGCTGGGGCGGCGGCAGACCCATGTAGCTCAGCGGTGTCAGCGGCAGCGGCAGACCCATGTAGATCACCGGTGGCAGCGGCGGCGGCAGACCCCTGTAGCTCCGCGGCGTGCAAAGCAGGCTGGACCAGAGCCACGTAGGGCATAGCATGGCTACGTCTCCGAACTCCGGTGGTGGAGGCAGGGTAATGCACTCCAGGTCCCAGGTGGCTTGGAGGTTGGGAACAGGCTGTGCTGGGCCCATTGCAGAGCTGGCCGCGGAGGGCTACGCCGTGGAGCTGGCTGCGGCAGGACCCGACGTGGAGCTGGCTCTGGCGGGGCCTGGTGGTGATCCGGCTGAGGTTGGGCCTGGAGGTCGGTAGCCAGGGCCTGATGGAGAGGGGGCAGCATCAGTTGGATGTCAGCGTAGGGTCCTGTGGCCGGTGGAATGTCTGTGTACACCCACCACGGCTCACTGGCATGTGTACATGGAGCCACACAGGCCCCTGGTGGGGCTGACGCTGCCTGCCCTGGCTGCCAGGCCACTGGTCCCTCGGCCTGCCTGCAAGGGCTACTGCCCCCTTAAAAAAAATACTTGGGGAGACCCCAGTCTCTATACTCCGATTCCTCTTCATCCTCCTCACCAGAAGAGAAAAGGCCCAGTTCCTTCATATAGCCCTCTTCATCCGGGGAGTCCAGCTCCGAATCTGGATCCCTTATAGAGGCGAGGAGCTCTCAGAGGTAGGAAAACTTTTTGATGGTCTCTGTCTCGTCTCGGTTTTGACCGCATTTGTACTCGGTCTTGTCTCGGTCTCGGATATTGAGGACTCTGGACTTTTTTTCAAGACCATTCAAGACCATAACTGTGGAAATATCACTAAATTGCCAGTATATTGCCAGTATATTGTCTATTTTTTTTGTTAACATCTTTGATTTTATTGGATGTAAAACGTACTGATTCAAATTCAAGCAGTAACGTGACTCATGGCTAATTATGTATTTTTGTTACCGCTGTTACCCACCCCCGCCCCCTTTCACTGCACTTCCAAGAAAGTGAGCTGTGGTTGTCTGGGAGCGGGAGAAGATGTCTGCAAAATCTTCAGTAATACAATTCGGCTACAAAAATCATAAAGAATATATTTGTAAAACAACATCCAGAATAAAGCATACAGCTTCTTGTAAATACTGCAGTGCTTCGATTTCAGAGATGGTGGGGACTAGTTCAAACTTTTGTCGTCACTTTAAAAGGAAGCACAAAGAAAGCTAAGCTATGTGTAAGAGTGATGTTTAGCAAAGCTGGCTAGCTAACATTAGCAACCTGCCTCGGATGGGGATTGAAAACCGGTTCCACTCGAGAACCGGTTCTAACAGAGCCATATATAAATGTCTTATTTGATCCATGAGTAATGTAGACAAACTGCTGCGCGTGTGTAGCTAATGTTAAGTTACATCAACCTTAGCTAATGTCAGCTGCATACAGCTCCCGACATTAAAGCTACACGCCAAGGTGATGCTCCCTCATTTGGGTGAGAGAGCCAACCTAGAGATATGAGCAGAGAAAGGAGACTGAGTAATGTGCCTCAACTTATATGAGAAATTACTAATTAAATAGGTTATTGTATGGCACATGGCACGTTACTTCCAGAGAGCTAATTTTTAAGTTCCAATTTACAGTTGCAGCTCAAATATATTACTTTTTACCAGCACACACTTTCTGGCTCATACCATATCAATCATTTAACTTCCTTGTTTACCTATTTGAAAAATGTGATGGCCAAAATACCATTGATTTATATTGTGTTTACACATTAAAGCTATAAAAGACTCTTACTTATAATAGTTGTTCCTAAACTTCAACATTTTACATAGAATTACTGTATTCATTACAATACACAGCTTTTCTGCATTTTAAACATTTTACACATTTAGCTATGTTGTTTTGAAAAAAATGGATTGTTGTTGGTTTAAAAACAACATTACTTTATATATTGTTGATAAAAGGCAGAGAAAAGTGAAGACTGTAGTGATGAACGATTAATAATTGTTTTACATTCTGTAATAAATTATGGTCACCCAGGTGTATTGAATACAGATGGTTAAGTTTATTTCAGTTTGAGTGTTTAATATCTAATTGTTTTTATGGGAATGTGGATCTTTCAGATCAATTTGAGATGCTCTTTTGATCATGTTTCACATTTTATTGTGTCATGTAGTGTGGGGCGCTGGTCTTGGGTTGCGTCTCAATACGCAAAATATGCATACTAAATAGTATGCCAGACTACGATTAGTATGTCCCAAACCATAGTACGCAAATATAGTATGTTAGCAGTCCCCGGATGGTCTACTATTTCCGGGGGATTTTCGAAGTATGCAACCCAGAGCCATAGAGAGAGAGAGTTGCGTCAACTCCGTTCACTTCATCAGTCAGTTTTTTTTACAGCAATGGCGATTCATGGAGACCCTCATCAGTTCCAAACAAACTGAGCTACTACCCGTGTCACTGTAGAGAAGCATTGTTTCATCAGCTCCTTACTGAGGTAATAACTTTAAAATCCGAATCACTTTTTAAACCTGTATTACAGACACATCCCAGGTAGCAAAACGGATCCGGGGGCCGGGTCTGGGCCAGACATTTTGGGACACTCGGGCCAGATCCGGCCCGGATCCGGAGGTCTGTGAGAGGATGGTGCAAGTCCATTAAGTGTTTTGTAAGTTAATAACATTAGTTTAAAGTGAGCTCTTGTCTGGACTAGAAGCTATTGAAGTGCCAGAACTGGGGCCTATACTACGAAGCATGTTCAACATGCCCTGGTTTTCTTTTCATTATCTGGCTTCACTGAACCTAACAATTGATCTATCTAGATAAGTGATGTCACGACCGTGGTTATCAATTTGTTAAATCAACCAGGATTTCCCCATGTAGGGACGAGCGCGTTCACATAAAAGTGGCGGTGTGTGCACCATCAGACCAATCGCAGACACGGACAAGTCTATGAGAGCCGCATATTTCGCTCAAATGTAGTAAATGAAATTTATAGAGAAATATGAAGAGCATACAAAATATAATCCAGACATTAAGTAGGAAGGGAAGTTAGGAAGAAATTGCCACCCGTGTATTTATAAATGCCCAGGAAATCGATATCACTGACTATTGGCAAATTACAATTGTGTATTCCATTAAACCAAAGTGCTGCTTAATGCTGATCGTGTATATCAATTTTATTTATCGTATTCTTTCATTTGCAACCCTGACAGTGTTAAACTGTCAAAATACTTGGTTGTTCAACAAGTTCTGTAGGAGTAAATATAGTAATACTGTCTCTACAGTCACGGGATACATTGATGTTGGTCCGTATCAAACAGAGCATACATTAAAATACCTGTCGAAAACAAGCGCAACATTATGCATAATGTCTGTGGAACTGTAAGCGCACAATTTTGATGTATCGCACTGCACTGAAACAAACGGCTCAAGAAACTGACAAAGACACTTCACTCCCTCCGCTGATCTCATCAGAGACAGCCAATAGCGACTCCCAGAATGATGACCCATTTTTCAATCGAGAATTGATTGGTCAGTAGGCGGTGCTTTTGTTCGGGTTAATCGGTTATCTTGACTTTAGGTTTGCAGCATAAGTTACCATGGCGATGTAACCCGGTAACAGATGACCCAACATCTGTTACCGGGTTACAGATGACCCAACATCGTGATACTGAAAACCCAGGGTTTAACCTGAAGTTAACTCGCTAACCCCAAATCTTTCTTCGTAGTATAGGCCCCTGGGGTGAAATGGTCAAATTCAGGCACGTGCAGTAGGGGGGCTATGGGTGCCTGAGCACCTGCCCCTTTGCCTATGAACGCCCAAAGTGCCCTTTTGAGTGGCCATTTAAATTATGAATGCTTTTTGAAAATTACACACGAACATTTAAAAGTTAACATGTGAATCAATTATTTGAGAATAAAAAATGTTTTAAAGTAATAATACAGAAGTAAACGTGGTAGCCTCGTCTACCTGCGCTGCTGCCGGTATGTGACGTCATAGGCTACCAATGTCACATTTGCCTGCCTGCAAGAGCATCAATCGTATTGTGTTAAGAGACGTTTCCAAAACCATTTAGCTGATGTTGAAAAATGAACTGTAACATTTATCAAATTTTTAAGTGTCATTCTGAAGTATATGTTTGCCAGCAAAAGCTTTTCAAAAAGCATAATTTCAAACCGAATTTACCGGTGGAAGTCAATTTTCTATAGCCTACCACCTAGCAGCTATGCAGCTAACCTGGGAAATCTTTTAAAATTGCAAAGGGAAAGCATGCTTCGTTATATTGAATCATGCATACTCTGTTATTTAGTAACCTACTAGGACACAAGGGCAAATTCGTTTAATGCCCACTCTGTCTCTGGTAGTAGCCTAGTTTACGCAAGCAACTCCTCGAGGCACTATAGTAGTAGTAGGCAGGCAGGTAAGCTGTTACGAAATAGACTCCCTCTTCCTGTAGTCGACCAGTGTTAAATTGTGGACCAATTCCGCCAGATATCCCTAGTGGTCCGCGAGCAAATTTGATGATAAAAATATGTTTTTGTTGTTGTTTTAGGGCTGTCAAAAGTAAGGTGTTAGCGTTACAAATAAAATTAGCGCAATTGTCGGGGTTACTCCGCTATTGATATTAATAAGATGTATCCTCTGTATTGAGGTAAATTCCAAGGCTTTCCTTAGAATACCCTGGTATTATACGGCCACGGTATTAAATTAAACTTAGCTTAGGTTATTTTGTAGTCTGCAGTGTAGCTTGGTGGTCTATACATTTTGACTTCTTAATAAAGCACATTCTATCTTTTGGGAATTGAGAAAATACCTTTGCAAATCCCTTTCTGATTCAAAGCCTACTTGCACACTGCTTCAGAAATCTGATAGTCAGCTCAGGTTGCAGTTGTAGGCTACAATTAAACTGTTTATCTGGTTTGATATCTTGTTATCTTGTCTTTTTTTGTAAATGATATTGAATTCTGCTACAGTGCAAAGATGCCACATAAAGAGAGAATAAGGAAGCAGAAAAAGCAGGACACCACAGGTTAGAATAGTGTTTCCCAGTAGAACTAACATAGTCAATCTTATATGTTCTTACATACTTATTTTTATGCCAGACTGTTGCATTTTGGATAGATAATACTTTTTGAATGTAGTCTTATGTAAGGCTCCACATTTAGTAAGGTGTACAGTATTGAAAATGTTTCAAATAAAATTTTAAATAAAGATCACATATGTGACCCGACACAGACATCTAGGCGTATGGAGAGTGTGTACTTTTCAGGAAACTGAAAAAAACACTAACTATTCATTTCGGTTAAAAATATTGTTAACAAATTTTTTTCATGTGCCCTTTTTTGAATTTGAGCCCCTGCCCCTCAAACGGTCTCTGCACGGCCCTGGTCAAATGATCTGGTTTTGGTTAATAGTGCAAAATGTTGCTTCTAAATTATAATTATCTTCAGTTGCACTTGGAGGAAAAAGGAAACTAAAAAGGAATGTATAATAACGCTGGGTAAAAGTATTTTTACCTTTCATAATGGTAAATCTAAGACCATGTAAAGAGACAGATGTTCTTGTGAAACTAGAGTGAACTAATTGACAATTCTCATTGATCACTCATATTTACTTGGTCTGGTCTTGCAGATGGAGATTGGAACAACAGCCTAGCAAAGAGAAAGCAAGAAAGTTGACTTAAAAAATGGTATGTAAGAGTTTCACACAACAGTCAGTTTTAAAAATGCTCAAAGACTTACTAATAACTTGTGCAGAGGTTGAGCTGCAGAGACTCATCCACAAACTATAACAGATAGACAATGTAATTACTTTAAAATGCATGTATCACCAGTAGCTGCATGGTTTAGCTGCAGAGACACGTCCACAAACTTTGACAGACAATGTAATTACTTTAAAATGCATGTATTACCGGTAACTACATGGTTTAGCTGCAGAGACTCATCCAGAAACTATGACAGATAGACAATGTAATTACTTTAAAAAGCATGTATCCCCGGTAACTGCATGGTTTAGCTGCAGAGACTCATCCACAAACTATGACAGACAATGTAATTACTTTAAAATGCATGTATTACCGGTAACTACATGGTTTAGCTGCAGAGACTCGTCCACAAACTATGACAGATAGACAATGTAATTACTGTAAAATGCATGTATTACCGGTAACTGCATTGTACTTAAAAAAACACTGTACCGTTGTAAGAATTGACTATAAATGCTTGCTCAACAATGACGACAAAAAAGAATTACTTTTACAACACACACACACACACACAGCTTTCAGTCAGTTCTTAACTAGTTAGCTAGCTGTCTCTAACATTAGCTAGCTAAGTAATATTGAATAAGTTACGGATGCTGTACACTGTAATACTCGATGTAACGTTAGCTAATGTCATAACGTAGACACAATTGTACGCATATACATTTATTAAACAAAATGCCAAACAGCTATATTCCTGTATTCCTGTATTGAGTCCAAGTATTCAACTTACCGTAACTGAAAATTGATGTAGACTTTTTTTCTCCGTAGCTGAATGAATGTATTGCTTGATGATGTCAGCTGAACCATTTCGCTCGAGCAACCCCCCCAGGTCCAGCTAGCGCATGTGCTGCTGTACTCGGCCAGGGCTCCTTTGCCAAATCCATAGATTGTATAATTAATGGATAGAGCCATGTGTGACGTCACCCATTGGTTTGTTAAAATCTGATTTGAGTCACAGAATATGCTGTTACGGGCGCAGACATCTTGGTTGCGGATGTGACGATTTTAGACAGAGAGGGAGGAGTGAGGGAGGAGCCTTTGACCTTTGGGCGGTATCTGGGTGGTGTCTGATTATGATCTGACTCTGACGCTAGCTGAGAGTTGGCAACGCTGCTTACACTCCACATTACACACACTCACCGGCAACCTGGGTGCAACCGCTGCTGAAAGCTAGCCTACATACGTCGAGTTAAGATTTCATTTTGCTAGGTTTTAAATATATATTTGCCCCAAGGTTACAGCATATTACTTATATCTGGAGTCTCCTTGTAAAGTAAATGTATCTGAAGTTACCATAATTGTCTGTAACGTTAGCTTGCCACCACAGGGTGAGCCTCCGGTTTGACAAATTGAGGCAAATGAGGAAGTGCCTAAAACCTGCATTCTATCTGAATTCCGCTGGGGGCGATGTGTCTGGTTGCAAAAGAGCTTGGATTCTGTAGAAGTCTATGAGAAATTGAGCCACTTCTCACTTGGATTTTTTACTTTAGTTAACACTTTCATAATGAGTATATGGTCTCAATTGCTAGATTTAAGCCTTTTGTAAAAAGTCATAATGTTAGTTTTTTAAAATATGGTATTGTTGATTTTAAAACAGGCAATAAAGCAAAGGTACGTTTAAGTGTGGCTATGATGTGATTTACAGTTTGCGGCCTGTCTGTCAATGACAGAGGTTTAGCATAGCTCATCCATGACGACCATAGATTGTATAATTAATGGATAGAGCCCATAGATTGTATAATTAATTGATAGAGCCATGTGTGACGTCACCCATTGGTTTGTTAAAATCTGATTTGAGTCACAGAATTTGCCGTTACGGGCGCAGACATCTTGGTTGCGGATGTGACGATTTTAGAAGAGAGGGAAGAGTGAGGGAGGAGCCTTTGACCTTTGGGCGGTATCTGGGTGGTGTCTGATTATGATCTGACTGTGACGCTAGCTGAGAGTTGGCAACGCTGCTAACACTCCACATTACACACACTCACCGGCAACCTGGGTGCAACCGCTGCTGAAAGCTAACCTACATACCTCGAGGTAAGATTTAATTTCGCTAGGTTTTAAATATATATTTGCCCCAAAGTTACAGCATATTACTTATATCTGGAGTCTCCTTGTAAAGTAAATGTATCTGAAGTTACCATAATTGTCTGTAACGTTAGCTTGGCACTTATGGTAAGGTAACATGCTCACGTAAATTTTCTGCAAATCGAAGTGCAAAAAAAGTGTCAATACTTATCATTATCTAATGCTAACTATTGGCAAAAGTATACCCAAGTTTCTTAGAAGGTTTGGTTAACTGTAATAACCACAATGGTCTTGCTACTGTCCACGCCATCAGTCCATCGCAGGAATGAATGACGTCAACCTCGTCGCAGAAATGAAGGACCTGCATCACCACTACCTTTAGTATCCAGGCATGAAGTTCATCTTCTCTGGCATCACCCAGAGATGTAGGTGGAGGAGTGTTGCCAATCCGGGGAAGATCGACAAGGCTCGCAGGTTTGTGAACAGTGTTGTGGCTACATATGTTAATTGTTTAGGTGGCAGCTTTGTTAAACACCCTCAACTAAGGTTTGAAACTCCTGGGCTTTTTTGCACGATGGAGTTCATTTCACCACTAAGGGAAGTTATATATTTTTTAAACAGTTTGGCAGAATCTATTAAAGCCCAACTTTAAAAGGGAACAACAAGACATTAACATTTCACCCTTGTTGAAGTTGAATTTTAATGTTGATTTTTCTTTTTGCCCCAAAGCCTCTAAGTCATGCCCAGGCCCGAATTAAGAATTCAGAGGCCCCTGGGCGCAATGTCTTGTAGGGGCCCCCACCCCACCCACAAAATCAGTTTTTTTAATTCGTTATTACTATTATCTGGTAACACCCATATATTGTATAATTACTGGATGGAGCCATGTGTGACGTCACCCATTGGTTTGTTAAGATCTGATTCGGGTCATCAAAATTGCCATTACGGGCGCAGACATCTTGGTTGCGGATGTGACGATTTTAGACTAGAGGGAGGGGTAATCTAGCTAGCTACCATATATTATTTGGGATGCTAACGAAAAACTGTATTAAAACATAATGTAAAACCAAATGTAACGTTACCAGAAAAAAAGTGATATGCCAACTGCTTTGAGTGTCTTGTCGTATAACCGAACGCCATAACCACGCCCTAAACGCCCCTTTGCTTTATCACCGATTTTAAAATCAACAAGACCATAATTCAAAAAATGAACATAATGATAAACTGCAGAAGGCTTAAATCTAGCGATTGAGGCCATATACTCATTATGAAAATGTTTACTGAGGTAATAAATTAAGTGTCTCTCATTCTCATAGACTATTACAGAAACCGAGCTCTTTTGCAACCAGACTTATCAACCCCAGCTGGAATTCAGATAGAATGCAGGTTAAAGGCACTTCCTCATTTGCATCAATTTGCCAAACCGGATGCTAACCCTGTGGTAACAGCTCTAGTGAGCAACTAGCTGGCATATGCAAGCACATAGTGCCTCACCTTTACCAATCCAGTTCTATGAATCAAATTCTTCCATTATTCACACACAAACACATACACACACCCATTAATGTTTCCTTCCTGTCTGTCTCTCTCCTGTCCTGTTCTCCTCTGCTCTCCAGGGGTTGCCGCTCTCTCTCTCCCCCTCCCCCCTTTCTGTGAGGAAAAGGATGCAAACAGTATAGGTCAACTTGTCAAAAACCTGGAAAAATCTTAACTTAAGTTTCTTCCCCAAATGTTTTTTTACTCTTCTTTCTAATCTTTCTACTTTACACTGAAAGATTCTGCACTTATGTATTTAGCACTTTATTATAAGGCCACTAGGCACTTTGTTTGATGATTTAATGGTAGTAGCCACATTACAAGTAAGTTTTTTGGTATAATATTGGTTGCTTACAAATAACAATTGCTGGTGTATGTACTACATTTAAGTCACTTTGGATAAAAGTGTCTGCCAAATGCCTTAAATGTAAATATCAAATGTAAAAGAAAGCAGCTTGTTTTTTTGTTTTTTGATAATACTATATTTAATTTAACCTAAAAACTTTATGACAGCCACAACCCGCTTGAGCACCTCCCGTCAACACGGTTTCTCTCCATCTAGCTGCTGCACTAGTTTAGCGTTCACAGTCCCGCTCCTAGTGACAGATGAGCGCCGAAGCAATGCTAACATAGAATTACAATGCTCTGTTCTTTTCTCATGCTCACGCACACGTTCGGGGTGTTTCCAGTCAGAAAAAACAATAAAAAAAATATTTTTCTTGGTAGAAAAAAGCATACAGGCGAAGTAAAAAATATTACCTGTCGATGGTGAATAGGCGATCCAGTTTCTGGAAACTTTTTCCCTATTTGGCAGTTGACAGTACATCTGGGCCCGTATTCATAAAGAATCTTAATGCAAAGAGTAGCTCCTAGTGAGAAAATTCTAAGAAAATTCTTAGAAATGTGGGCGTTTACTCTTAAAATTAAAAAAAAATCCTAGTAAAGAAAAAAGTAATTCAGAAAGCATCTTAACTCTTAAAAGAGGTCCTAAGGCCAAAATTGGTAGGAGTACAGACGAGGACTTTTA
>JACXGM010037640.1:0-11047 GCA_016801145.1 Umbra pygmaea
CACACACACACACACCCACACACACACACACACACACACTCACACACACACACACACACACACACACACACACACACACACACACACACACACACACACACACACACACACACACACACACACACACACACACACACACACACACACACACACACACACACACACAATCAAAATGATTTAACCCCTATTGCAAATCAGTTTTTTGGTCAACATGTACAGACTTTCAGCTGTTTGCAATGAACAAATCAAACAATTGAAGCAATTAAATGAATGCTTCAAGTCTTTCCCCAAACTCAACTGCAAATGCAACTGATAATGACTCCAAAATGATTCAACCTCTTCATGACATGCATCTTTAGTACTTAGCAAAGCACACCTTTGCTGTTATG
Organism: Umbra pygmaea; assembly: GCA_016801145.1. Taxonomy (NCBI): domain Eukaryota; kingdom Metazoa; phylum Chordata; class Actinopteri; order Esociformes; family Umbridae; genus Umbra; species Umbra pygmaea. The sequence continues at coordinate 390 of JACXGM010037640.1, forward strand.
ACCTGCTGCAAATGAGATGCATAGCCAGACACCAGCATCTAACAGCTTTTCTGAGGATTCTTAACCCATTCCACTTGATCAATGGCCTCCAATTCAATAATAGCCTTCAAATCCTACCAGATATTTTCTATGGGGTTCAAGTCAGGTGACTGATGGCCACTATAGAATCTTTTAGGAATTATTCTGCAACCAAGCCTTGTTGGAATTTTAGGTATGTTTGGATCATTTTCCTGTTGGAAGGTCCAATGCCGCCCAAGCTTAAGCTTTTAACTTGTCTTTTCATCCTATTACACACACGGTTTCTGTTCCCCTAATCAATATGTGTATTAAGCTCCTTTTGGTTCCCAAAGTTATTTGTAGTTATTGTTTGTGTCATAGGTCTCTACTTATTAAGTCTGTTCTGTTTCCATAAGATGTTTAGTGTGTTTTGAGCAATGTATTTTAGTTTACATACTTTTGCACTGCTTCCATACCTTATAATAATCAACTATATTGAACCCTCGTTTCTGCTTCCTGCATCTTAACCATAACAGAATGACTTTAAAAAAAGGAAGCAGCAGGTCTGGTGCTCCGAAGGAGGTGCTCTGGCTCCTACGGCATCTGGTTTCTCGGTCCTGGATCTGCCGGCGCAGCCCAAGGTGCCAGTCCTGCCTACCCAGCCCATGGTGCCAGTCCTGTCTACCCAGCCAACATTGCCAGATCCATTGGCCCAGTCCATGGTGTCGGATTCGCAGGCCCATTCTCAGGTTTTTACTTGCCAGTCCAGACCTTCCCAAGCCATGCTTTGCCAACTGACCTGCCCTCGATAGGTCCCATTTCCTGCATGACACCAAGGTGACATATGCTTCCCGGTCCTTCCTGAGCCTCTGAAGACTTGCTCCGGATGAGTTGCTCTGTGTGGTTGAAGCCGCATGTTGCGGTTGTCATAATCACTGATGCGATGCTTTTAAATAAATCATCCCTGGACTTGTCATCCAATTATGCACACCTGATTTACATTTCTCTAATCACCATCCAAATACAACTGTGCACATAAGTTTGCATACCCTGGCAGAAATTGTGAGATTTGACAATATGACTGTGCAAGTAAAAATCAGATTGTTATGTAAGTATAGTGCTCATATGAAGCCATTAGTTATCACACAGTTTAATGGCCATACTTGATCTAAAGTTTACATATCCTTGAATGCTCTGCCTTGTTACAGACACACAAGGTGACACAAACAGGTTAAAATGTCAATGAAAAAGTTTAATTTCCCACACCTGTGACATTTTAAATTGCAATTGGTGTCTGTGTATAAATAGTATATTATATAGTCAATCGTCAATGAGTTTGTTAGCTCTCATGTGGATGCAATGAGCAGGCTAAATTCTGAGCCATGGGGAACAGAAAATAATTGTTAAAATCCAAAGCCTTGCAAATGCCAGTCAGTACTGTTCAATCACTTATTAAGGCCAAGTTGACCCTCCAGTGGATATAGCATGCGGGGATGAATCAGAGACAAATGTGAAGTCAGAGTTCAAAATGAAATGAATGACTCCTAATTTAAAAAAGGGAGTGCAGTGTATCAAAAATGAAAACCCAAATACACAACACATCATAAATGCAGTCCATTATGATCATTAGCCAGATCAAACACCAATGATTGTCAAGGTTTGGTGTGGTGTAGAGAGAGGGTGACTGAGCAGGAATGGTGGTTTGCAGTATTTAATGTAGACAATCCGGAAAAACATACAAGTAATGCAGTTGCAGGCAAACAGCTGAAGTGAGTGCACAATGGGTACATTTATATAGCTTATTATGCTCGAACAGTGGCATGAACACTGAAAATAAATATATTTATATAGGTAGAACGTACGCATAAACTCAAGCACCTACCACATTCTTTTCACAACCTAATAAGTAAGTAACATTTATTTTTATAGCACATGTAAACACAGTTTGCACTGACCAAAGTGCTGTACATTCGCCACAAAATAATAAAATAACTACACTTAAAGATCAGTGATTTAAGCTAAGATGACATCGAAAAGACAGGACACATAATTACAGACATGACAGGGTAAGACAGTTAACACACAGGGAATGCCAATGTAAATAGGTGAGTTTTTAGCCTGGTTTTGAATATTGTGATTGAAGGAGCATTTCTGATGTCAGATGGTAGTTGGTTCCACAGCTGAGGGCCAGCAACGGAGAAGGCTCTATCACCTTTTTGCTTAAGCCGGGACCGTGGGACATGAAGGAGACCTGGCTGGAGGATCTGAGGGACCTGGGGGCTATATGAGGATGAATGATACCAGCTATGTAGCTGGAGGCCAGGGCGTGAAGAGCTTTAAAAACCATTAGTAGTATTTTAAATTGTATCCTAGACTGGACTGGAAGCCAGTATAAGGAGGCTAGGACAGGTGTAATGTGTTCACGCTTTTTTGTGTTCGTGAGCAGCCTAGCTGCTACATTTTGGACCATCTGAAGCCATGCCACCAGTGTCAAAGGGAGACCGAAGTTACGTGCATGGGATTTAACATAGGGGGCAAAGGGACCGAGGTTAACAGGAATGGAATTTTGAGGAATTGTAAGGGCCAAAGTCAATAACTTCAGTTTTGTTATCATTTAACTGAAGGAAATTGTTAGCCATCCAGATTTTAATTTCTTCCAAACAGTCTAAACGAGGTTGCATGGAGTTGCTGGATTTAAGTGGGATGTACAACTGGGAGTCATCTGCGTAGAAATGGAATGAAATATTAAATTTTCTGATGATGTTACCTACGGGGAGCATGTAAAGGCAAAAAAGTACTGGAACTAGAATGGATCCCTGGGGGACACCATAAGACACAGGGGCAGAGGATGACGAGTACTGGCCTATGAATACTGAAAAAGATATTTGGTAGAGGTAAGAGTGTAACCAGTTTAGAGCTGTACCCTTAATGCCAACCCACTGACGCTAGACGCTCTAGTAGTGTATCGTGGTCTACAGAATCAAATGTAGCACTAAGATCCAACAGGACCAGAATGGCATTATCACCTGAGTCAAGGGTGAGCAACAGGTCATTTGTCACCTTTAACAGGGCTGTCTCAGTGCTGTTACGGGCTTTGAACCCAGATTGAAATGGCTCTAGGATCTCTGTTGAATTGAGGTATGGAAGCAACTGCGTTAACACCACGTTCTCCAAACATTTTGAGATAAATGGCAGTTTAGAGATATACCGGAAATTATTAGGACATTTTGCATCCAGATTATGTTTCTTTAGCATAGGCTGGACAACTGCATGCTTGAAACATGTAGGAACAGTGCCGGTGGCAAGGCAGGCATTAAGAATAGATTGGATGAAAGGACCAATAGTATCTAAAGAATCTTTGATAATCTTTGAAGGGATAGGATCGTGTGGGGCTGTTGATGGTTTCATGTGCTTTACAATGTCCCATAGTTCCGTGTAGGACACTGCTTGGAATTGGTCAAAAGTAGCTGAAGCAATGGGGAAATGTGATGGTGTGTGGAAATGTGATACAACAGGAGTGAACTGTGCTCCAATGTGGTCAATTTTCTCAATAAAAAACATCAAGAACTCTTCACAGGTATTGGTGAATGCCTCGACCTCTGGAGAGACTTGATGGTTAACAATTGAGTTTATGGTATTAAATAAAATTTTAGGGCGATGGGAATGTTTATTTATAATGTCTGAGAAACGCTTAGCCCTGGCATTTTTAGCTGCAGCTTGGAAATTGGCCAGGGAAGTTTTGAATTTTTCAAGGAGGTGATCTTTTTTCTACTTACGCTCAGCTCTTCGACAAACCTGGCTGAGATGGCGGGTGGAATCATCAAGCCACTGTTGAGATTTAAAGTTAGGGCGTCTACATTTAAGGGGGGCACAGTTTCAAGGATAGCTGAACAAGATGTATTAAAAAAGTATATTAGCTCATCAGGGCTCAAGAGTTGATCATGGGCAGTGATAGAGGCAGTGATAGCATTTCCTAGGTAACATTCAGAAAACGTATTTGCAGTAAAATGGTTAATATGACGAGAGTAATGGCCAGAAGGTCTGGCTGTATACAGTGGGTTATATAGTTTAACATTGAACACAATAGGCATACGGTCAGAGAAGGATGCATCCTCAATGCTTATGTTATCAATGGAAAACCCCTGGGATAAGATCAGATCAAGGGTGTGCCCATGAACATGGGTCGCCTGATTTATGTGCTGGAGGAGGCTGAATGACTCCTTTACATGGCAGAACTCACTAACCAAGGGTTTACCTGGGCAACAAACATGAATATTAAAATCACCCTAAAATCAACAAACGGTCATAGGATGTTGCATAAAAAGAGAGAAAGTCTGAGAATTCTTTCATAAAATGTTTATCTGGTTTGGGAGGCCTGTAAACAAGTGCGCACATCAATGGTGTAGTAGCAGATTCTACCTTTACACATTGTACCTCAAAGGAAGAAAAGCTCCCAGCAGTGAGTGATTGTACCTTAAGCTGTTTTTTAAAGATCAAGGCCACTCCCCCTCCTCTTCCCGAACTCCTCGGAGTGCTTATGAATGAGCAGTTTGTGGGGCAGAGTTCGCCAAAAACAAATGTCTTGCCAGTACCAGAGCCAATACATGTCTCTGTTAAAAACAACATGTCCAGATCTCGCTGGGTAAAAAAGTTGTTTAAAATTAAGGTCTTGATTGACAGGGACCTGTAGTTCAGTAGTGCCACCTCTCACAGCGGCATGGGACGCTGACAGCTAACTTATAAGTACAGAGCGTACGGATAAACTTTCAAACTTCAACAACACACTTTTCATAACTTACATTAAAAATGGTGTACCTACCGGACAGCCTTCCACACAAAGAACAGATTTTCAATGACCGACACCTCTCTCTAGTTTGGCCACTGTTTATAAAGAGCAAACTAACTAAACCACAGACATTTTAAGTCCAATCTCAGTCTCTGTTCATGCCACGACAGCCCACACTAGGCTGGGCGTGACAATGATACTGCAACAACATAGTGCTATGTGCGTACGCTGTTGCTCAAGTTATTTTTGTAAATACTACTATGGATAAGTATCCAGATGTACAATATCTGAAAACACTGTGGTAACATATTTAACACATTTTTTTAAACAAGTGTAACTCAGAGCAGTGTAAGATTATTTTGTTTTGTTATTAAATAATTTCAAAGGAGAAATAAATCTTCATCATTGGCACACAATGAAGCAGAAAAGGAAAATATTTTCAAAGATATCCAAATATCTGACCTACCTAAATGTACTAAAGTCTGTACACTACTTCAAGGAGAGTTTGACTTGAGTATGGAACTGGGTGCTTATTTAATGAGTCATTTGAAATTGTGCTCTCAGTAATCATGGCTTTGTCAGTGTTGCTCTAGACTCTATTGCAGCTCTGCATCACCTCCCTCCCCATCGCACAGAAACACATTGCCATGGCAACTCCGACTGAGGAGATTTACAAGTAGAATTGCTGTGGTCCAGAAAAAAAAAATTAAAAAGGGACAATCAGTGAATGTTACGCTAAGCATGTCCCTGGAGACAGAATAGGCCCCTACAAAATAACAAGCATTTTCAGAAAGCGTTAAATCAGCCCATAATTATTCACATTGTGTTGGGAAGAGAAAAAGAATGACTACATAAAATGATTAAAATCCTCTAGGCAGGCTTTGTCATTTTGTTTTAAAACTGTCAGATTATTTCTCATAAACCACTGTGAGTAAGTACAGTAAGTTATGAAAAAAAACTTTGGATATTTTCAGTTTGATCATGTGGGTGTTTGAATATATTTACATACACAGCACGGATTGGTTGATAGGAGGGTTGAATTTTTTATACATTTTCTGAGAACATAAGAAAATTGTACCATCCCTTTTTAACACAGAGATTATCCTTCCTAACAGCTCTTACAACAAGAGAAAATTATCATAATTATTATTTCAACATCATGTGAAAATATCAAAAATATATGAGTGCTTGAGGCTTTTAAATGTCAAATGAACAACAGAATGAAGTCAGTATTCTAGGGCTATTTTGCGCGTAAATTGTGGTGATGTATCATGCTGCTATTTTGATCTCTTTAAATCTCACCTTTTAAACCTCAGCTTTGATTCCAATTTATATTTACATATTCTTCAGAGATTTGGAAATGTTCACCATTTATGGCCTGGTTGGATTACTACTGTAAGTCTTTTTGTTGTGCTGGCCATCGGAACATTTGAAGATCTTGAATTAAATGGTCATATGGTTTTATAATTACAGCAAGAGTGCCAGTAAAATACATCAGATTGTTTATTTTGGGTTTTGCCCATTATTAGCAGGTTATTTGAGCAATGTAAATGTTTGTGTAACTCAAACATTTAATCCATTATTTAAGATAGTATTGTTCTTTTTGGGAAAAATTGGCAAATTAGGATTTTTACAGAATGTATATTTATTGGGTATTCTTTTATTTAAATATATCAGTTTGTCCCCTTGAATGCTTCTGTTGACATATTCTGCTTTTACATACAACACTCCAATTTACTTTTTTTTTTAATGTGTTCACTCCTTTTGCCCAATCCCAATTGAGCCATACTGCAGTATTTGATAATGTTCTTACATCTATCAGTCTAGAGGTAATGACCTCACAAACCTCCTGCAGGGCCCTCCAAAATGAAGGGATACTATTGGCCTTTGTAATGGTCTCACCAAGAGTAGTCGGGCTATGGTGTTCCATCTCGACGGCTGTCGTTTCCCTTTGATTTCCTATATTTAGACCTGTAATGAAGGAACATTTCTCTTGCAGAGCAAGTAAGAACGGAGAGCTGTTGGAGATCTGTGCAGTGTTATCATGACCTTGCTCACAATCACATCATGGTCTAACTGCCCATAGTTGGCGCTGTGCAGTCGGTGCAGTGATTAACAGCACTTCCCGACCAATCATAAGGCAGCGCAGGGTATCGCTATGTCATCCTTTGAAGGCCAGTGGCCTGCTGAAGATAATGTTCCCTCATAGAGCTGGATCTTTAAGCAGAAGCCTGCAGGCGGACTGCTACATATTCTATACATGTTCGCTTTGAAGCATGAGTGTGAATTTGAATGAACCACACCAAAACGTCTGTTTAAACCTATGTGCTATATCTCAGATGAGAGGCAGTGTGTGCACTGTAGATGAGATAAAGATTGATAGATAAATAGAAGAGCTTTTGAAATAACTTAATCCCTTTCAGAAGGGAATTAAACAACAACAACAAAAACAAAAACAGACAAACAAGACAGACCACACAGGAGCAGTGTGTTTTATGTTATTTTTAAAAAGACATTTAGAAAAGTGCCAGGACACACCTCTAATTTGATGTTAATTTTGGTGGGATAATTCATGGGGGAGGGGTCAGCGATGATATTTCCTCTATGTATGCATGTAGGGTCTAGATGAAGGGCAGCAGCCACTTATCCTTTCTGCAGACCATAATGCATTGCAGTTTACCCTTGCAGTGGGCAGATGCGGACCCAGACTAAACAGTAAGGAAGTAGGATGTTAATAGGTTCACTGACAAAAATGATATTTTAAACACACTATATAGAGTATATATGTATATACGCTGATCTGGCATTATGAGCACCTCCCTAATATTGTGTAGGTCCCCCTTTTGCTGCCAAAACAGCAGCCCATACACAACAAAACTACAATGCACTGTGTTCTGACACCTTTCTAGCCAAACCAGCATTAACTTACATGCATCAATGCGCCTTGGCCGCCCATGATCCTTTCGCCGGTTCACCGCTTTTCCTTCCTTGGACCACTTTTGATAGGCACTGACCACAGCAGACCAGGAACACCCCACAAGAGCTGCAGTTTTGGAGATGCTCTGACCCAATCATCTAGCCATCAGAATGTGGCCCTTGTTAAAGTCGCTCAAATCCCTACGCTACTGTTGCTCAAATTGCTAAAAATGTTAATGGTGGTTCTGATAGAAAGGTGTCAGAACACAGAGCGCATCACAGTTTGTTGTGTATGGGGCTGCAATTTTGGCGGCAAAAGGGGACCTACACAATATTAGGCAGGTTATTGTTATGGCTGATTGAAATATATACTGTATATATATAGTAGCACAGGTAAGGAGATGTTGGCGCCTCACCACTGTTTTCTCAGTGTGCTCTGATATGAAAGACTCAGGACCATGGACAGCACCCCTGAGGAAAACACCAGAGCACAGGGATTCAGCACCTGAGAGCGAGAGAACACAGAAGGAAGAAAAGGGCACAGATCTCGGGTTTCTGAGAAGAGGGTTTGGAGATCGAGACACTTCCTCCAGGTGCCATCCATTATCCCTGATAATGAACCTCATAAGAGCAGAAGGAAAGACACCGACAGGTGAGCTGTAACCCGGATCTATTAAACCCTTCTTGCTTGTTGTTTTGTTTTTCTGCCTTTCGCTTAAACAGGTGCTGGGGAGGATTGATAAAGAGAAGGAGATGACCTGGCCGTACCATATGACATATTGACCCCAGCTAAGGAGTAGCAGACAGCTGGCAGAGGAAAGATCCCACCTTTTGACTATTGTAAGCATTTTGTTTTGATGTTGTATCAGTTTCAGTTCTTACTTCAATGTGTTGAGTTATATTAAATGCCACTTTGGCTGGCAAACGCATCCCGCCTGCCTGGTATCTCCTCATTGTCTGTTACACTGGTAGAGGATAGGGGCAATGCAGAGAAGGCCCTGAAAAGCATGTTGGGACTGCAGTTCTTGGTTTCTCTCTCCATTGTTCACCCGCTTTGTCAGGGTTTTCATTTATGTTATGTTATATGCCGGTTTCACTGTAACGGTCCATATCTCAGCCAACCAGCTCGCCGTCTACCTGCAAACAATCAATGCTCACCTGGTCAACCCTGGAGAAGGCGGGCAAAGCATCCAGTTTCCTAAACAGACCTTTCCCGTAGAACCCGTGGACATCTGTCACCCACCTCATTATGAAGCTCATACCCCATGACGATATTGAGACCTACCTGCATGCCTTTAAGCTGGTGGCAGAGAGGGAGGTGGCAAGAGATTGTGTGTGGCCGCATCCTGGGGCCCTTTTTTAGTGGGGCGGCTCAGCAGGCCTTTGACATGCTGCCTATTCCGTGTCTGACCCCGGCAGCCGAGAGTTCCACGACTGGAAATACCAGCTCGGGATACCTGTCCGGAACCAAATGGCCCAGGTCCATCAACTTGTGTAAAGGTGCCTACACAGCCAGATCACCTGTGCCAGGAGAGTTAGCTTGGGCCTTGCAAATAGCTTCTGTTACATGGAGTAGAGCATTCTCCGTTGAGTGTCCCATCTTGAAGCCTGATTGATAGGGTTCTACGAGATAATTCTGAAAGAAATAACTGGTGTGTCGTATGGCAACAGCACGCTCAATTGTCCTGGACAGAAAAGACTAGTGTTGGTGTCTTTAGCAGGGGAGTAAGTATTGCTATCTTGAAGTCTGCTGGGACACATCCGATGGTCAGGAATGAGTTGATGAGAGAGGTGAGGAATGAGCGGAGGACTACAGGATGGAGGAGGGAATAGGGTTGAGCAGGCATGTTGTTGGGAGCCTGGATCTCACTAGCTGCAGGATGTCACCTGGTGAGATGGGAAGAAATCAGTAAGTGCATCAGCCGCGGTCGGTGGATCTTAATTGGGGAGGACGGGCTCGTATTACGCTCGGCATCGGAGTGAATGGAATGGTGCGCAACGAACAAAACCAATTGTTTTTTTTTATTTGCACACATTCCATTCACTCCGGTTCTGAGCGTAATACGAGCCCGTCCTCCCCAATTAAGATTCACCGACCACGGCTGAAGTGCATGGGCAGGTTTGATGATGGAGTGAACGGTAGACCCACAGGAATGTGTGAAGGAGTTAGGGATGTCAAACTTCTTCTCAAATGGTCAACAAAGTCATTCGCAGAGAGAAAAGATGGCGAGTGAGGAGTTGGGTGGTTAAAGAGAGAAGGTGGAAAAGAGTTTCAAACATAGATGCAGGAAGGTTGAAGTCACACAGAAAAATGAATGGTGAGCCATTACAGTAGTCTTATGTGGCCAGACCTTGGGTAACAACACTGGAAGCTGGAGCTGCACAAGAGGAGAAAACTGGTCTGGTTGGTGTGCAACCTGCGCACTTGTGAACTACCGCTGCACCATCTCATTACTGACCGTGATGACCCTACTCTGTCATACAACAAATTGGAAAGCTTCTTGATTCTGCAACTGACTTGGATATTCATCAAAACTTTACACAGATCTCTGTTGGCCCTCCACTGATCAAGTTGCTGGAAAAGTTCATTCAAGATCTCTCAACTGATCAACACTATGGCTATAACATTGTCTGTGCAGTCAGGGATGGATTGCTTCCTGCAAAGTTGGCTCTGTTGGAGATGGGACCAGTGAACCACAGCAAACAGACATCTCAGGCTAAGGAAAGAACTTAAAGAATCTGCAATTAATTTTTGAATTCATCATTAAGTGTTCTTGCCTTTGGCAAGGAACACATACTATTATCCGACATATATATTATTAAGTGTTCTTGCCTTTGGCAAGGAACACATACTATTATCCGACATATATATTATTATTATTATTATAGCAAAAATATGCCCCCCTACTCCTCCCAGAGCTTCAAAAATCGATACATAGAGTAATGTACCAAAACGTGC
>JACXGM010037641.1:0-11047 GCA_016801145.1 Umbra pygmaea
TCTTCTAATTATATGATCGTTGGATTTCGGTTAGTTATTTTGACAGGCTTAAGTGTTCATAACAAGAAATGGCCATGAGAAATTTGGTGATGATTGACCATTGTTTAGGTACATTAAAACCACGTTAAGTTTTTTCACATTAAGCCTTTTAGTATGTCCCGTATGCGATGGGATGTGGTAACGTGGCTCAAAAACTTTCAGCATGTTTAAAGTCCTCATTTTGCACAACCGAATATGGCCTCATGTCTGCACCTATAAACACACCGATAGTGATGGCTTTAGCCCGGTCTGATTAATTGCTTAAATGCCACGGTGATAAGCGGTTGTTTGCAGCTTTCGTTTTGACTCCTGTCAGTGAAACACCGGGGTGATGTCGCTTCAAATGCGTGGCCATGCTTGATGTGTTTCCACTGTCATATCGCTTTCTTGTGCCACAGTGCCTACACACTGTCACGGTTTTATCCACTAACCTCTTTCCTTCCTTATATTTAACAAGGAAGCCAAAATTCTCCCATACAGGGGATGTAAATGACGCGGGACGTCCAAGCTCCTCCGTTTCTCCGCTCGCCATGACCATGCTGTGAGCGGACTGAACATGCGCAAAACTTTTTTATTTCAGTAATCAATCCGTGGATCACGTGTGTCCCGAACCGAAGATATTGATCCGAACGGATCACGGATCAATGACGATCCGTTGCACCACTACTGGGAACTAAAACACTGAGACCAAACACAAGCAATGCATGAAACAGACACAGGAGGGAGCCAAAACATAACAACACTGCACATAGGACACACACCAGGGAGAAATCTAAACCAAACACAGGGCAGGAACTACAAAGGACACATGAGGTAATAACCAGACTAACTTAACCACCGTGTACAACACTGAAGAACAAGGAAGACCTATACACAAGACACTAAACCAACAAAAAGAGTCCTTATCCCAACCCCTTCAGGGCAGGATGTGACATAACCCCCTCCCTAAGCCCACAACGCCGGGGTGGGCAAGAGAAGGGGCCCGGGGTCAGGAGGGACAGAGGGCGGCCCAGTGTCAGGAGGGACAGAGGGCGGCCAGGGGCAAGGCAGTTCAGGCGGGCAGGGGCAAGGCAGTCCAGGCAGCCAGGGGCAAGGCTGTTCCCTGGGGCCTGGGCTAGGTGTGACAGGGAGCCCTGGCACAAGCAGGGGGTCCTGGCGCCGTGGCACAAGCAGTTGGTCCGGGAGGTCCGGCGGCAGGGCTTCTGGAAGGTCCGGCGTCGGCGATGGGGGTCCGGACGGCGGTGTCAGCGCCGGGGGTCGGGACGGCGGCGTCAGAGACGGGGGTCTGGATGTAGGCGTCAACGACAGGGGTCCGGCCGTCGGCGACGGCTGAGCAGGCGGTCCGGCCTTCGGCGACGGCTGAGCAGGTGGTCCGACCTCCTCCCAAAAGGTGTAGTCCTCGACTCCCGGTGGCGGAAGGAGGAGTAGGACCTCCAGGTCCGTGGCCAGGATGGGCTCAGGCGTGGGTGACGAAGAGCAGGCGGCCGGAGATGGTGGCTGTGGGCAGACTGCAGGAGGCTGTGGGCAGACTGCAGGAGGCTGTGGGCAGACTGCAGGAGGCTGTGGGCAGACTGCAGGAGGCTGTGGGCAGACTGCAGGAGGCTGTGGGCAGACTGCAGGAGGCTGTGGGCAGACTGCAGGAGGCTGTGGGCAGACTGCAGGAGGCTGTGGGCAGACTGCTGGAGGCTGTGGGCAGACTGCTGGAGGCTGTGGGCAGACTGCTGGAGGCTGTGGGCAGACTGCTGGAGGCTGTGGGCAGACTGCTGGAGGCTGTGAGGTGGCCCCCTTGGAGATAGGCCTGAACATACTCTCCAGCAGGCGGGTGAACCCCTGGTGGTCCTCCAACAGAGGATGGTCCGCCTCCCATAGGGCCAGGGTGAAGGAAAGGGCCCCACCCTCCAACAGGGAAATAGAGAGGGCTACCCGCTCCCTCTCCGGTAGCAGGCCAACCTCCTGCCTCCTCGGTAGGCCCCTAACCCTCTCTATTCTGGGAATAAGTTCCCTGACATGGGAAAAGAGGGGAGGCCTTGGGGAGCTAGCCTGCATGCTAGGAGGTTTAGCCCGTGAGCTAGCGGGGATACATGAACTAGCCTGAGAGCTAGTGGCAAGAACTGAGGCCCTAGGGGTGATAACATGAGCCCTAGGGGCAGTAACTGGGGTCCTAGGGGCAGCAACTGAAGCCCCAGGGGCAGTAACTGAAGGCCTAGGGGCAATAACAGGGGCTCTAGGGGCAGCTAAGCTAGCCTGAAAGCTAGAGGGACCATTACTTAAGCTAGCCTGGGAGCTAGCGGGGCTAATCAAACTAGCCTGTGTGCGAGAGGTGCAGAGGGGGACACTTGGTGGATTAGTACTCTGACGGGGAGACACACTAGGTGGCCTACCACCCTGAACCTGAGTACGGAGGGGCTTAGCAGGAGGGCTGGGGCTAACTGTGGTAGCCTGAAAGCTGCGGGGCCTAGCTCGAGAGCTAACGGAGGTAGCCTGTGGGTTAGATCTGACTGGGCTCAATGGGAGGCTAGGGGTCCTAACACCCAGATGGGGAGCCCTAGGAAATGGGCTACTACCGTGGACATGTGAGCTAGGGAAGTCCCAGTCCTCCTTTACATCCCCAAAGTCATAATCCTCGTCCTCCTCCTCTTCTTCCCAAAACAAAAACTCCTCCTCCTCATCTGACCCGTTCCCACAGCCATAGCCCTTACCCGAAATCTGCTGGGGGCATTGTGTAGGGAACACGGAGCACACCAGGTCCTCCCGGGAGATAGTGGGTAAGCGGGCTCCAGCGACAGAGGCCATCAACTGGTCCATATGTGCCCTTAGTTCCATGGCTCTCAGCTCGATCTCCGCCTCTCCTCCTCGGTTACTCCTTCACTGTCTCATGTTAAAAGGTTCGTCAATCTGTCACGTTGCTCCGTAATAGTTGAGTAGAGAGTGATAAGACGGGTGCGAAGGAAATGCAAATAATCAAATGGAACTTTAATATTAGACTCTGATTAAACAAAAACTGCCACAAGGGGCAAAACAGGAGTGAACTCAGGAAGCACCACCACAGAACACGTAACAGGAACATTGATGAACAAGGTGGACAAGGAAACATGAGGGTTAAATACTAAATCACTAATTACAAACACAAGACACCTGGGAACTAAAACACTGACGTAACTAATGAGACCTAACAAAAGCAATGCATGAAACAGACACAGGAGGGAGCCACAACATAACAACACTGCACATAGGACACACACCAGGGAGAAATCTAAACCAAACACAGGGCAGGAACTACAAAGGACACATGAGGGAATAACCAGACTAACTTAACCACCATGTACAACACTGAAGAACAAGGAAGACCTATACACAAGACACTAAACCAACAAAAAGAGTCCTTATCCCAACCCTTCCGGGGCATAATGTGACAACAACAAACATTTTTTTTAAAATTATTTTAAATAATTTATTACACACTCAAATTTTGGTTCAGAGCATGGATGAACTCCATAAAATGTAAAACTGTTCATACTAGAAATAGACCAGCAGTTTCAGATATATGAATGAAGAAGGTCAACTTGTTTTTACTTGAAAGTCACTGAAGTTATGAACTTATTTTACCTGGTCAATAGCATTTTACTGAGTAACTTCCTAAAAGTTGTGAACTCAGCCCAACCCAGGAACGTAATCTATTACACTAACTTGTGGCATCTCTATTTGTAGGCTTGAATAAGTTATTCAAAGCAGTAACTTCCTTCAGGATGGTGTCCCTGGTCTCAGTCGTCTGTGACTCACTGGTGCCCTGAGTGCTTAATGTGGTCCTGGATGTCCCTTCACCTTCACATGTATTCAAGCATATTGTATAGCCAGACAAGCAGTGTTTAATAAAATAAGTGAAATGATCATGAATGTGGTTGAACTTCTTTAAGAAAACAAGCTATTGTATTTCAATACATGCTAACATTTTTCTATTGTATTTTAAAGTATGGACGTGGCTTGAATAAATACTATTAAATAGACTCACCTGATGCAGGCTGTGTGTTCTACTACTGGATGTCCCTTCTCCTGCAGCTGTATTTTAACACAGACTTCATCCATGCTGTTCGGTACACAATTGCATTGGGTCATTTCCATCATCCTACCACATAGTTGCATTGTACAAATATATTTTCTGACCATGTAACTTCTAGTAGATAAATTACAATTACTACCACCACTACTATAATTACTATTAGCCTGCTACAAGGCTAAGTAATTATACTGATTACAATTAGTAGTAATAATGTGATGTGATTATAAAAGTAATAATTGCTAATAATTGCTAATAACAACAACAACAGTACTAGTTGTACTTACAAAGTTCAGAGGCGAACATGAAGGATCAGGCATCCTTTCTCCAGCAGGTGCCGGCGTCTACAAATATTGCCTGAGTGCCTCTGGCCAATTGAAAATAAAAACAAAAACACACATTTTATTATATTTCTGGAGTGGAACTGTACAGAAGGTTGAACCCCACCACTATCACCAAAATGGATACTGTGTGTATGCACTAGTTGTGAACTCAACTCACCAAACAGAACTTCTGCTATTTATAATGAATGTAGAAAGCAGCTGTACTTTTTACAATTAGCATACGTCATCCAGATACTGGTCTTTTGACATTTACATCCAAGTAGATTGGTGAAGTTATGTTTTGACGTTTGCTAGTTTTCGGTAGCAAACAAAAAATGTAACAGTCACTAGCTATCAATAGCTTAGTGACAGCAATGAAACGTACAGTATTAACTAAATATATTTATTTTGACAACCTAATGGCTGAGAAGAGAAGACTTCTCTATACTTGCTGTTAATTTAATCTTCTTCCCTTATGGAGCTAAAAGAGTCTCAATAAAGATATATGCACACACAGGATTCATGCATGCACACACATGATTCATACATGCACACACATGATTCATAAATACACACACAGGATACACAAATGCACACAAAATTCACAAATGCACACAAAATTCATAAATGCACACACACATTTTAGAAAGGTAAACAACATTCACAAAACAAGATTCAGAAATGCATAGGACACGATTCAGAAATGTATTTCTGATGCACACACAAATATATCTTGATTTACAAACTGCTTGCGGTCTGTGAACTTCACTGCATTTGTGTGTGAATTTTGAGACTCCCCTGACATGGCTCGACACACAAATGCATTTTTTTAAACCGGGAATGATCTGCAACCAATCAGATATCTCCCTGTTTAATTGTTACTGTTAACATGTTTAATTTTGCAACTATCAACATAACCTAGCGAGCTGAGCTAGCGAGTCTGGATACTAATAGGGTAAGGCTAGTAGTATCTTTTCATGAAGTTGAAATTCTTGTGAATTAAGTGACTGTTTAACAGGGTCTGTCGCCACAAGCCGATCTGTTCTGCTTATTGTTTCTAAACTCGACATACCTAAACATTTTATAAATTGCAACAAAAACGCTTCATATCTTTAAGGACTTTATCTACATGCCAGGACATATCGGCCGCAGGCATCACTCCAAGTAGCACATAGGTTTGTTTACGTGCCAGTGCTGTGGAGATTGAAGGGGGATACCAGTACCAGCAGTGCAGGGCGGCACTTCTACATTTTACTCTTAAGCGTACCTGCACTTTTTCTTGCGTACCACCAGGTAGCCTGTACTCAATCACACAGACAGATAAAGCGTCAGTGTCAGAGAGATTGGTAATGATCCTAACATTACATACACTACACTACCCAGAGGTCACTACGTGACTTCAGATCTCTTGATGAATCGTGTAAAGACAAGCAGTCGGCCCACCCTATCACAAGTTCGCTTCTCCACGGATGCTAGTTCGAAAAAGCTGTCTGATGCTGGTCTGATGCCTGCGCCTGACAGTAACTGATTTTTCACTGCTGAAAACCTAGAAACTAAAAATTTTCTAAAAAAATAAGTGTTTTTTAGTAAGTCGTTATGTTAGCCTGGATTCAGAAAGGTACTAAAAGAACGCGTGTTCCAGAGCCAGACACCGCCAACAGAGGTCCAAGTCCAACAGAAACATCAGGTACGATTCATGAGCTTCAAACTAACGTTAATTAAAACCCTTCACAGTCTCTGTTATGTTCTCTCTCTTGTCTAGAGGCTGATATTTATAATATCTTGTAGGATAAGTAAATACCTGAATCAATGAACATCACGGAGTCGTGGCTAACTTTTGTCTCAGGCTTATCTGCTTTAATTTCAGCAACTCACAACACGGCCCGGAAGTAATCAGCCACACTCAACATAAGACACTCCTACCTAATAGAACACAGAGCGCTTATTCAGATCCACCACAGTCTCCCGACGTTCGCGATCGCAAACTTTACATGCTTGGTACCGTTGGAAAGATGAAGATCAGACGAAGAGAATGTGTGGTGGCTCATCCCTGTGGGTTAAACACAGCCAGAGCTATCATGGTTTACAGGCTTTAACACATAAAAAATATGTATGTATGTATGTATACATATACATATGTTCTTTAGTTTTTTTGGGATAAATATTTAATAAAACAAAATTCAATAACCCAGGATGTTGGATTTCATTCATCCATGTTGTACCCATGGGTCTGCTGAGTCAAAAACCATAAAGCACTTCACTATAGGTCAAATTATACATTTTCTGTAGGCCAAAAGATCAACTTTGTGCCAGGCGGACCTAAAACTCCTTAGACCTTGAAGGTTGATGTGAGCGGAACGGCTAGCATTATTGAGGAGTCTGCAGCTAACAACCTTAACGTTACAAAAATAAATTGTAAATTTGCGTTGTATGTGAAACCGGCATAGGATGAAGCTGAAGTTGGCCTCCAATTCACCGCTTTTGATTCTGCATTTAAGGGGAAACTTAAGAAAAAGTAATTGAATAAAATTAAATATTTATTTCTCTATCCCTTAGGAATCACTGAAGCGTGAAATCCTTCAGTCTCTGCAGCCTCTTGACATGGAAGGGTTACATTTTGTTTGCCATCAGAATTTAGTTTTATTAAGTGCTCTGGATGATGCAGTGAATGTAGGAGAAGAATTACTGTCTGCACTTACAAATTTAAGTACTGTTCTCCAACAAGAGATTGAGAATTAGCAGACATTTATAACACTTGATTTGCAGAAGGGCTTTCGTGGGCGTCCACGAATTACGACATCAGTAGAGACCCTCACACATCTTCTAGAACTTGGGCTGCCATCAAAATGCATCGCTAGACTCCTTGGTGTGTCAAGAGCTACGCTTTTTAGGCGGATGGCTGAAAATAATCTATTTATATCTGCCTCATACAGTGGCTGCAGTGATGATGAATTGGACTCATTGATCACAGGAATTAAGAGCACAATGCCAGATGCTGGGTCCAGAGTAGTCAAAGGTGCTCTACTTGCACAGGGGCACAGAGTGCAATGGGACAGAGTATATGCATCCATGCATTGCATGGACAGTGTAGGTGTGCTTTCCAGGAGGACTCGTCTGAGATGTGTAATAAGGAGGACGTACACAGTTCCTTACCCGAAGTACATGGTGCACATTGACACCAATCACAAGCTCATCAGGTATGTCTGCACACTATCTGTATCTGTTTAGTTTGTTTTTGTTTCTAGTTGTGTATCTGGCATTGTGTGTATTGTTTTACCTCAACCAGAGTAATAGACCACAGTGAACTTCATGGAATTAGTGCCATGAACTGATTTTTATTCTGCTTACATTCCCAGAGATATTGTATTTAAAGACATTGGCTGTTGGGGAAGTTATGTAGTGTGTTTTGGACTTACTACTTGTCTGATTTATTTTAACCTAGGTACAACTTTGTTATCTTTGGGGGAATAGATGGCTATTCAAGAAAGGTAAGACTTTTACCTGTCAAGGACAAAGAACTGCAAAATGTTTCTGACTAACTTCATTTTAAGCATGGAAGATGTTTTCTTCTCATACGTTTAAGTTTATTTTCAGTACAAAGAGGTGGTGAAACAAATATATTTGACTTGAACCTCAGAATCCGTGACAGTTCCACGGAATGGATGAAAATTCTGTGAAATGAACACAAGTCAAAATCTGTGGCAGTTTCACGGAAAAGTCAGCGATTGGCGCACAGTGAGACCTTGCTGTTAACTCAATGTAAGCCTTTCCCAAACCCCTAACCTAACCTTAACCACTGAGAAACCTTGCTGTTAATTCGATGGAAGCCTTTCCCAAACCCCTAACCTTAACCACTTAGAAACCTTGCTGTTAACTCGATATGACTTGTATTATGTCGTAATTTATTGTTTGTAACCATGGTTATAGTGAGTAAAAAAATGAAAAAAGCATATATGCAAAGTGTCCGCATGGATTCGAACTCGCAACCTTTGGTATGTGAGTCGCATGTTTATACGCCCGCCCACTATCCCCAACCTGCAAAATCTACGCTATTTACACTCTGCTACGTCATGCTTCGATTCTGTGAAACTGCCACGGATTTAGAAGTTAAGGATCCGTGATTATTCCACGGAATATTCAGCCATTCCGTGAACTTGCCACGGAATTTGAAGTTAAGTATCCGTGGTAGTATCACGGATTTCTGAGAGATCACGTTGGTCATTCCATACCAACTCATCTGGAACCTCGTAATTCATGTCATAGATTTTCACAGTAATTTGAAGAAGTCCAAATCAGCCATATTTGCTAACTCCTATACTGATTAAGTTATGCATTTTAAAGTAGGGTCTTCTGATCCTGATCATTTGTATGTTTATGCTAAGCCTCACCTGTCATTTAGGCATTGTCTTTACACCTTCAGAACTTATACAGGGGAAAATAAATTCTTGACAGTATTGATGTATTATTCTATTTGTTCATGTATGTGTAGATGATGTATCTAAATGTAGCAGACAACAACTGATCTGATACCCACCTGGCATTCTTCAATGAAGCTGTGAATGAGCATGAGTTTCCTATGAGGTAGTGATGTTATTTAATTGTAATTATTATTATAATTGCGTAAAGTTGAGGCTTCCCTCAAACTTATTATTGCAGATATAGTAGTGCTTTGCAGTTGGTTCAAAGAAGCATAGTCTGAACACATGCTTGGACCTACAAGTGGACATAATCAGCATCACAAACCCCTCCAGGTCCCTAAATTGCTTCTGAAACTTGTATAAGCTCATTAGCCCATCGATGTACAATTGTTAAAGATTGCACTGCTGGTTTGCTTCTAAAGCTAAGCAGGGTCGGGCATGGTTATTCTCTGGATGGTAGACCAGTGCTGCTGAAAGTGGTGTTGGAGGGCCAGTATGGGGCACTCTTCCCTCTGGTCTAAAGATCATTTCCAATGCCCCAGGGTAGTGATGGGGACATCTGCCCTGCATAGGGTGCCTTCTTTCGGATGGGAATTTAAACGGCTGTCCTGACACTCTGTGGTAATTAAAAATCCCATGGCACTTATTGTAAGAGTAGGGGTGTTAACCCTGGTGTCATGGCCATATTCCCAACCAGGCCTCACTTCAGTCATGGCCACCTAATAATCCCCCTTCTTCCTAATTGGCATATATAACTTCTCACCTCTACACCTGATGGCTGATGTGGGGTGAGTGTTCTGCCGCAAAATGGCTGCTGTGCATCACCTAAGTGGGTGCTATACATTGGTGGTAAATGAGGTGGGCTTTCCCCCTCACTGTGTAAAGCGCTTTGAGTTCCTTGGAAGAAAAGCGCTATATAAGTTGAATGCAATGCATGTACAATTCTGTAATGTCATCTTTAATAAATACCACCTTTAGGCTTCCAAATTACGTTTAACTCACCGCTGATTGTGTACGCTTTTCCCCGCAATGAAGCTGCTAATGTCAGTTCCATGAACTGAGAACATTAATTCCACTATCCCCACATTTTCTCCTCCGTGATCTCTTCTCACTCTGAAAATAAAAAATGAATTTTAATCTCATCAAGGACACAATTATGCAGAAGTACCAACAAATAATACGTGAATCCTTTAAATTTCCCAGCATTTTTGCATAATTTAGTAATAAAATATGGTCTGACAGGTCTATGCACTGTATTTAATATAATTGATCTGTAGGTGCTTACAACGTATAATGAGAAATACAAGTCACTTCAATTGTTTTTTTTTCCTAAACCGGTAAACAAGCAAGAATAATAGGCCCTGTTTCAGAAAGCAGGCTTAAAAAAACTAAGCCTGATATGTTAAACTTTGAGTTAGATAACAGCTGATCACAACCCCCCACCTGTGGACGCCGGGCCATCATACCACCCTTATGGAGTCTGTTTCTGATCGTTTTTAGAGTGGACACATGCACATTTGTGGCCTGCTGGAGGTCATTTTGCAGGGCTCTAGCAGTGCTCCTCCTTGCACAAAGGCGGTAGGTAGGCGGTCTTGCTGCTGGGTTGTTGCCCTCCTACGGCCTCCTCCATGTCTCCTGATGTACTGGCCTGTCTCCTGCCTGCTTGCTCTGGACACTACGCTGACAGATACAGCAAACCTTCTTGTTACAGCTCGCATTGATGTGCCATATTGGATGAGCTGCACTACCGGAGCCACTTCTGTGGGTTGTAGACTCCGGCTCATGCTACCACTAGAGTGAAAGTGCCGCCAGCATTCAAAAGTGACCAAAACATCAGCCAGGAAACATAGGAACTGAGTAGTGGTCTGTGGTCTCTTGCTAATTGCCTATAATGTTTATTGGATGTGATTTTTGATGTTTCAGTGCCCAAACACAGTGGAAGAGTGGCAGAAGGTAGCATGTGGATTCCAGGAACAGTGTGACACATTATTATTGGCTCTCCACCCCAGTCTGAATCTATGTTCTAAACTACAAGCACAATTACAGGTTCCTAAATGTTGTTGGATGCAATTGACAGGTTTTGGATGGTGGGGTATCTGGTGGATACCATCAAACTTCAGCCCAAGAGAGTGGAGGAAGTTGTTTTGGTTTGCTGTGGTCTACGCAACTTCCTAAGGACTGAGTGCGTGAACCGATTCACACAGGTTATTGTT
>JACXGM010037642.1:0-11047 GCA_016801145.1 Umbra pygmaea
CTCTCTACTTCGAAAATTAGATGTTTTATACCACAGCGCCATCCGTTTTGTCACCAATGCTCCATATAACACCCACCACTGCAGTCTCTATACACTAATTGGCTGGCCTTCACTACACACCCGACGTCTAACACACTGGTATCATCTAATCTACAAGTGTCTCCTAGGCAAAACCCCAATTTACCTGAGATCATTAATCCCCAGAGCAACACCCTCTCTCAATCTGTGTTCAAGCAGGATTATAACTCTGGTTGCCACTGAAGCCCGCACCTCCTTTGGCCGTTTCTCCTTCCAATTCTCTGCTGCTAATGATTGGAATTTTCTACAAAAATACCTGAGGCTTGATTCTATTGTCCCGCTAACCACCTTCAAAGCATTACTAACCAATCTACTGTCAGACCATTGCACATGTTAATCCCACCCTACCATCTTCTGTCATTATGCACTTTGCACAATCTAACCAGCATAGCTGTCTCTGTATATTTTGCACACTCCAACTCCCATAGTCCCGGTCATTATGCCAATTACCATAGTGTTATTTACGCACAGCCACTTTGTACCTCTTCAATTGTACCCATCTACCTCAGCCCCTACTCTTCATCATTATTATTATTATTTTTTATTTTTTCTTAACTGTCTGTATTGTACAGCGCCAAGCGACTGTATTCACCAACCATCTACCTCCTTGTATCGACATCTGTTGCACTACTTGTACAAATGCCTTATTGTTCGACCTGCACACTGTATTATTTATCGTACATTCACTGTTTTATTCTCTGTTTTGACTTTATTGTGCACTCCTTGTCTTGTAGCTTTGTGTAACTTTTTGTTGTCTGTACCTCAACGCTTTATCTTGGCCAGGTCGCGGTCTCAAATGAGAAAATGTTCTCAACGTGCCCACCTGGTTAAATAAAGGTTAAATAAAAAATAAAATAAAAAAATTTCCTTGTGGATAATTAAGGTATCTCATAGATAGAGCAATATTTTATGCGTAGGTTTCCAATGCCAATAGAGAATCAGTTGTTGACTCATTAAGGATGACAGAATGACATACAATCTTGTTGATGATCAAGTATTTTTAATGAAAATGCGCGTACAAACACACACAGACACGGTCACATTGTGTGACTGTTGCTCAGGAACTATAAAGACAAACTTATACCAAAATCAGATTAGGAACTGTAAACCAAAAAAAAAGTGTATTACATCATTTTTAGAAGTCGTTAAACCCACGTCAAGAAGCGGGACAACGGGATGAGGAGAGTGGATGGTTAGCGAGGGATAGCTACCCGGTTCGTCTACCAATAACAACATCTCGGGTGAACACATTACTGACAATTTTATAATTTAATTAGTAGTCTATATTTTACTGATAACTTCAACTATGCTAAAATAAATGTTACTGGAATAATTTGAGGAATGTTTCATTTACATATTACGTGTTGTCTTTCTTAACACCGTATTGCACCTCGCGTGAACTGAAAAATCGATTCCTGAGCAATCGATGACAACACATTTAGCACCTTCCCTCGGGACAGCACCTTGTAACGTCGCACTTAAGAGGCAGCTTAAGTGCGACGTGTTAAGAAGCTTCCTAAGGGAGACTTCGGGGAACGAACATAAACAACTTCTGTAAGATATATCTTTTAGAGTCTTCTTAGCCGGCTAAGAGTGAACGTTATCGGGGAACCGGGCCCTGGTATGTTCAAGATGCCTGTTCTGAAAAATTCCTCCAAATTCTACAGCAATGTAATCAGTCATTTTCTTTCCGAAACATTTTCAGAGGATGATGGAGATGGATGCTGATGACAAGAATCCAAGTACCTGGACAACGTGGGGTCAACATCACCATGTGTGTGGGAGGCAGACTGCGTATTGGCTCATATAATGCAGCCCTCCTTGTAACCTTTCTTGATGAGTTAAATCAGGTCTGTAGAGCTGATGACGTGACCTATGTTACTCATGAACAAGTCATCCTTCTACAGGCCATGGATGAGGCATGCAAACACTTCACCCCAGACAGGTGTCAGGCCTGGATTGGTCATGCTAAAAAAAACATCTGTTGCGATGAGAACCTGTGGTCATATCCACAAAACAGGGTTGGCAGACATAAAGAAGTACAGTAATCATCCTTTGTTTTGCTGTTTACAGTAAGCCAGGTGAGGAACACTGCAGTTGATGTTTTCCTGTAGGTTTTTCTATTTGTTAGCTAATTATTTTTCTGCATTGATTTTAAGAAACCTATGTTGTGATTTTATTGTATTTCATCAATAAAGGTCAGGTTTTAAATTATTCCACTGTGTCTGTAGTATTCTCTTTGCTAGTCTTTTTACAGAAATGTATTTCCATGTAATACAATAATGAAACGTATCAGATATTTAAGTGTTCTTGCCTTTGGCAAGATACATACTATTATCCATCATATTTATTATTAAGTGTTCTTGCCATTGGCAAGACACAAAGTATTATCCAACATATATTATTATTCCAGCAAAGATCTGCCCCCCTACTCCTCCCAGAGTTTTAAAGCTATAAACCTGAGTAAGGTACCGAAACGTGTGGTTTGATCCCACGTAAGGTTTTTTAAAAGTATTTGCAAAATACATTGTTTTTGTAGCGAAAATGTCCGATAAGAATGAATGGACTGAATGTTCAGAGTTAGAGTGTAGTTCAAGTGTAGACAGCTCCCACCTGCCAAATCTTTAAACAATTTCTAAACTGCCACCACTTCTACATTTTTCCCTCCACAAATATATATGTTATATCAAAATGTTAATCTATTATTACTGTCACTAAACATGTCCATTTCTAAGCCATAAACCAAATAGTTTTTACACTATGACCATTTGTTTGGAACTTGCATTCTCCATAGACATTCATTGAATGTCCACTCTAGCAAAGTTTAATTTTGTACCTATTTTCTAACCTGTGACTGTGCCTACAGTTTTAGGTTTTCAGAGACATATTATATATCAAAATGTTGGCCTGGTCCTTAGGAGTCCAATTATATAATTAAGCTGTGGGATTTATAGTTTTGAAACTAGGACCATGTGAAGATAGCTATACCTTCACTACTCACCTAAAAATTATCACTTTTTCCTTAAGTGCTCTCTGTCACCCAGTGAATGTAGGTGCACTGACTGGAACTTTCCGGTTTTAGAGTGAGCTGCTTCCAACTGCCTAGTTTTAACACATTCTAAACTGCTGCCATTCCTACAGTTTCCACTCCACATACACATATGTTATATAAAAACATTAATCTATTCCTGCTGTCACTGAACTCATGTTCTCCATAGAATTCATTAAATCTCCACTCTAGCCACCTTTATATTTGTACCCACTTTCTAACCTATGACTGTGCCTACAGTTTTAGGGTTTCATAGACATGTCCAACAATATAATTATCTAAGCTGTGGGATGCATAGTTTTGAAAGTAAAGCTGTGAAAACAGCTACAACTTCACTACTGAAGTGAAAAAGATCTGATTTTCCTTAAATACATTGTGTGACCCATTGTAGGTCCTCGTAAAAGAAATCAAAGCGTTAGTTAATAACAAGATCAAAGGGTTCTCCAAGGTTTACAAACATGGCCACTGATTAATTAACATGACACAGCACTTTCATAAAAAGTCAAACTACTACTACTGGTTTTACTTAAGAGCTGTTCTAGCACCACACCAAAGCCAACACCATACCCAACACTACACCACAACCAACACCACACCACAGTACAATTAACACCACACCCAACACCATACATAGCACCACACCCAATACCACATCACACACAGCAGCATGCCAAAGCACAGACAACACCACACTACATCTAACACCAAATGACACACACCACACACCAAACACTACACCATAGCATTCCCAACACCACAGCCCATCAAACACCACACCAAACAAAAGCCAACATCATACTATAGCCAACACTACACCCATCTCCATGCCACACCCGACACCACAGCACAGCACAGCACACCCAACACAGCACCACAACCAATACCACACCACATCTTGATAAAAACATACTAGTCACATGCTAATCATGCTAGCATCATGCTAGCAACATGATAATTATACTAATATCTTGCTAAGACATGTTGGCATCATGCTAGCATCATGCTTGCCATAGGTTTACCATGCTAGCATTCTTATAGCAACATGCCAATCATGCTAATATATTGCTAAACCCTGTTAGAAACATGCTAGTCATGATCATATCTTACTAAAAACATGCTAGCAACAGGTTAATCATGCTAGTATCATGCTAAAAAAATGCTTATCATGCTAATATCTTACAAAAACATGTTAGCAACACATTAATCATGCTATTATCTTATTAAAAACATGTTAGCAACAGGCTTCTTGCTAGAAACAGCTCCAACCTCACCACACAGTTACTCCAGCCACTCCAGCTGGAAACTACTAGTGGCGGCAAGAATACTTCATACAATTTCTCCAGAAATTGTACCTAATCTAGATATTATTTTGATTGTATGAAGTGCATCAATATATTGAAATTGTAAATTGTAGTATTTTGATTGCAAGAAGTGCATCAATATATTGAAATCTAAAATTGTATTATTATTTTCTTTCATTCACTTTTTGGTACCCTTTTAGTCCCATGAATGTTCACACTTTTGATTTTATTTCAGTTTGACCTTGTGTCTGATTATAGGGAAGGTTACTTGTAAATTTGAGTGGCATCTATAGTTTAGTTTTTTTAATAACCATTTTTATGTGATTATTTTTTCAATTCAAATGAATGGGCAACTCCGTTTAGCGCCACTGGTCTGGTGGCTTCTGGGCAAACATTATACAAGATGGCATGAGAGGTGCAATACATTCAAAGTGAACTGTGCATGTATCAACAAGATTGAACAAAATTGCTGTGAAAGACAAAATAATACCATGGATGTATTAAGAGTGAGACACTTGTCTGTCATTGCATTATTCATATTTTACAAAAAATCTAATGTAGCGTCATATTAAGTGCAGTTTAATGTGAGTTCAGTGTCTGGAATAGCTAACAATAACACCATTAGCTAGCTAACAAAAACAGAGCACTGAGTTCTACATGTCCCGGAATTGTGATTGAGCTCTGACCATTGCTTGGAAGTTGACAGCCATAGTAGCATGCTAATCTTGAATGGGGAGCTACATGTTTTGACCACAAAGGAAAGGGTTTATGTTCTAATATCTTAATTGAAATATATATTTGGCTTATAATAGTATTGTATGCGTGGCTAACTTGTTCATTGTGCTTCAATGTAGCTATCATATTGGTGATTGTATAAATACATGAAGGAATGAACGTAAAATATTAAAAATGTCTAAGAGAGTACTGCTAACTCTGTCCTATTTAAAGCCAGGGTGGTTGTATGCTTTTTTGTGCAATTGTTTGGAAATAACAAATGAAAGACTAGTTAGAGCAATAAGTAAGTGGTTGGCTACCAGTACATTGTCTAGGGGTTCCTTCCAGGTCTGTGCCTAGCCGGAGTTGAGGCGTTAATGTTCTAATATTTTAAATGAAATACATTTGGCTTATGATAGTATTGTTACAGAATAGAAAAATAAAATGTTTAAAGCTAGGGTGGTTGTATACTTTTTGATGCAGTTGTTCAAAAATATTGACCAAAAGATAAGTCTAGTTAGCTCATAGCTAGGTAGCCAAACTACTAACTTCTACCTAGACTAATATGTGGAAATAGTTGTAAAATAACAGGTTAATGAATAATGAACAGTTATAAAACATTGCTAAACATGTAGAAATGTTAACTAGATAAGAAGATCAATCGCCTGGTGTTTAATTGATGGAAATTGTCCGTTGTATAAGACAAGATATTATCGGTCTCGGAAAAGTCACCGTGGTAAAGTTGGTTTTATATTGGACATTGGATAACATGGTAGGTGTTTACACTAATTTGTGGAAATAGTGTTAAAAATAGCTGGTTAATGAATTATGAATGTTTATAGAACATTGCTGAACAGATAAGCTGATCAATTGCCTGGTGTTTAATTCATTAAATGATCCGTTTTAAGATGTGATATTATCTGTCTTGGGGAAGTCACCGTGGTAAAGTTGGTTTCATATTGGACGTTGGATATTTGACACATTCGAAAAATCTATTATGCGGCTTGACCTTTTTATCTACCCATGTCAAAACATCTGGTGAACTCAGCTGACTGCCCTGCACATAACACATAGCTTCTTTTTTTTTTAAACACCCTTTGATTTTATAAGTATATTTTAACGTTAAATGCTATAAATCTATTATGCGGCTTGAACTTTTGATGTACTTATGTCAAAACACATCCGGACAGGGTCAGGCACGAATAGGCAGCCGGTAGGACCCCCACCGGGGTCAGGGCTCAACCGTTGCGCTCAGCGCACTGTCTTCAACACCCCAGGTCAAAGGCGTAGCCAGGCAAGAGACTGGAAGAATGTGCACCGGTCCCTGGGCAGCAACATTACTGAACACACGAGAGAGGGCATCTGGTTTCATGTTCTTGGAGCCCGGCCGGTAGGACAGGGAGAAGTCAAACCGGGTAAAAAACAGAGCCCATCTGACTTGTCGGGAATTGAGTCTCCTGGCTGTGCACAGATACTCCAGGTTCTTGTGATCAGTCCATATGATGAATGGCTGTTCCGTTCCCTCCAACCAGTGCCTCCACTCACCCAGCGCCATGATGACAGCCAGCAATTCCCAGTTGCCAACGTCATAATTTGCCTCCGCCGGCATCAGGCGACGGGAGAGAAACACACAGGGGTGCAACTTCTGGTCGTGGTCCAACCTCTGTGATAACACAGCCCCCACACCGGAGTTGGAGGCGCCCACCTCCATCATGAACTGTCATGACGGGTCTGGGTGGATCAGAATAGGGGCAGATGTAAAGCGCCATTTGAGAGCTTCCATGACAGCTTTGATCTTGCCAGGATCCAGCTTAATGCTGTCACAATGTAACCCAGGAAAGGGACGACTGAGCAATGGAACTCGCATTTCTCTGCTTTCACGAACAGTTGGTTCTCCAGTAGTCGCTGAAGAACTTGTCGTACATGTGCTGTGTGTTCCTGGGCAGAGCGGGAGAAAATCAAGACATCATCCAGATAAACAAAGACAAAACGATTGATCATGTCCCGGAGAATGTTGTTTACCAGAGCCTGGAAGACATCAGGGGCATTAGTCAGACCAAATGGCATCACCAGGTATTCATAATGTCCACTAGAAGTATTGAATGCCGTCTTCCATTCATCGCCCTCTCTTATACGTATCAGGTGGTAGGCGTTTGGTGGATTTTTTTTTGGAGATCCAGCTTAGTGAACACCCTGAAGCAGCTCAAAAGCAGAGGCAAGCAGAGGGAGAGGATATCGGTTCTTCACCATAATGTCGTTCAGGCCCCGATAGTCAATGCACGGACACAGTGTTTTATCCTTTTTGGCAACAAAGAAATACCCAGCGCCAGCAGAGGATGAAAACGGATGAATGATTCCAGCTCTGAGGGAGACCTCCACATAGTCTTCCATGGCTTTTGTCTCAGGGCCAGACAGGGAGGACAGACGTCCACGGGGGGCGATGTGCCTGGATGGAGGGTTATGGCACAGTCGTATGGGCGGTGGGTTTGACTCACCCATATTCCTGCAGCTACGGATGAGCCTCAGGCATCAGCCGTGTCCTCCCTATCTGCATGGGTTCGGATGTGAAGGCTTCGGACGTCCTCAGGGATTGCCGTAATGATTCGGGGGTTGACATCAGTCCCGGCGACGCCCTACCATCCAGATTGCTTGAATGCGGAAGTGCCCGAGCCAGGTAACGTGGTCCTTTCTCCCGGTTCCGTTCCCGAAGTCTACTGCCAATACGAGTGGCAATGGAGATTAGACCATCGATATTGGAAGATACCTGTCCAGAATTTAATAGCATAGTCTCTCACACTGCTGGAACCCTGTCTCATGTGTAAAAGTTGATGTGTAGCTTCTCTGCCGGATAATGGGGCATCAATTTTTTTTTACCTTCGCAGTGAAGTCTTCCAGGCAGTAACAGATAGGGAGTTGCTGATCCCAGATCAGTGTTGCCCAAGCCAGGGCTCTTCCCGTCATTATAATCACATAAGCCACCCGAGACTTTTCCATAGGAAAGGAGAAAGGCTGCAGCTCGAAGATGCGTGAGCACTGGGACAGAAAGGGACTGCAGTAACTGGACTCACCAGAGAACCGTTTGGGTGCAGGTAAGTGTGGCTCTCTTGGGGACCCCAAGATTAGGATATTACAGTATGTCCCTTTATGGGTCGGCCCCGCCTCTTCCTGTTCTAGGGTTGCTGGGAAATGTAGTATAGTGTAGGGAGAACTGGTATTAAGTAAATGGGGGTGACTAAGGATTGTATACAGCTGTGTCCTGTTAGAGATCAGTGTTTGGTATACAGGTCCTTCTCAAGAAATTTGCATATTGTGATAAGTTCATTATTTTCCATAATGTAATGATAAAAATTCAACTTTCATATATTTTAGAATTATTGCACACAAACTGAAATATTTCAGGTCATTTATTGTTTTAATACTGATGATTTTGGCATACAGCTCATGAAAACCTTAAATTTATATCTCAAAGAATTAGCATATTCATTCTGACCAATAAAAGAAGGGTTTGTAATACAAAAAAAAAGAAAAAGTCAACCTTCAAATAATTATGTTCAGTTATGCACTCAATACTTGGTCGGGAATCCTTTTGCAGAAATGACTGCTTCAATGCGGCGTGGCATGGAGGCAATCAGCCTGTGGCACTGCTGAGCTGTGATGGAGGCCCAGGATGCTTCGATAGCGGCCTTAAGCTCATCCAGAGTGTTGGGTCTTGCGTCTCTCAACTTCCTCTTCACAATATCCCACAGATTCTCCATGGGGTTCAGGTCAGGAGAGTTGGCAGGCCAATTGAGCACAGTAATACCATGGTCAGTAAACCATTTACCAGTGGTTTTGGCACTGTGAGCAGATGCCAGGTCATGCTGAAAAATGAAATCTTCATCTCCATGAAGCTTTTCAGCAGATGGAAGCATGAAATGCTCCAAAATCTCCTGATAGCTAGCTACATTGACCCTGCCCTTGATAAAACACAGTGGACCAACACCAGCAGCTGACCTGGCACCCCAGACCATCACTGACTGTGGGTACTTGACACTGGACTTCAGGCATTTTGGCATTTCCTTCTCCCCAGTCTTCTTCCAGACTCTGGCACCTTGATTTCCAAATGACATGCAAAATTTGTTGTTGTTTTGTTGTGCTGCTTCTCTGTAGCCCAGGTCAGGCGCTTCTGCCGCTGGTTCTGGTTCAAAAGTGGCTTGACCTGGGGAATGTGGCCCCTGTAGCCCATTTCCTGCACACGCCTGTGCATGGTGGCTCTGGATGTTTGTACTCCAGACTCAGTCCACTGCTTCCGCAGGTCATCCAAGGTCTGGAATCGGTCCTTCTCCACAATCTTCCTCAGGGTCCGGTCACCTCTTGTCGTTGTGCAGCGTTTTTTGCCACACTTTTTCCTTCCCACAGACTTACCACTGAGGTGCCTTGATACAGCACTCTGGGAACAGCCTATTTGCTCAGAAATTTATTTCTGTGTCTTACCCTCTTGCTTGAAGGTGTCAATGATGGCCTTCTGGACAGCGGTCAGGCCGGCAGTCTTACCAATGATTGCGGTTTTAAGTAATGAAACAGGCTGGGAGTTTTTAAAAGCCTCGGGAATCTTTTGCAGGTGTTTAGAGTTAATTAGTTGTTTCAGGTGATTAGGTTAATTGCTCGTTTAGAGACCCTTTTCATGATATGCTAATTCTTTGAGATTTCTTTGAGATTTTTTGTTTTCTACCGGACTCGCACCACCTACCTGCTTCAACCATAAACCAAACAGCTATTGGATTTTGTTTGTTTTTCACTGTTTCCTTTCCAATAAATACCTTTTTGGTTCCCTTATCCTGTCTGCCTGGTGGGTCCCGTTCTGTCCTGTAGCCTAAGCGTAACAGTACGAACTGGCCAAGACTATGGACCCCGCAGACAATGTCCAGAACGCCCTCAACCACCAAGGAACATTGTTGGGACAACATGACCTCATGTTAAGAGCGCTTTTTGACAGCAGCCAGAACATGTCTACTCAAGTCTCTGAACTGACTCGACAGGTTTCCCATCTCGCCGCCACAGTTCAGACCCAGTCGACTACGGGCCAGGAGGCTTCTCCACCACCTGTCACCACAATGTAAGTGACCCAGAACCTTTTTATGGGGACATGGATAAGTGTCTGGGTTTTTTATTGCAGTGTGGACTAGTTTTTCGCCAACGACAGTTCTAATTTTCCTCTGATTCAGCTAAAATACTTTTTGTGTTGGGTCTGCTGAGAGGCAGGGCATTGGCATGGGCTGAGGCAGTCAGTTCTAGCGTTAACCTCAGCGGTTTGTCATTTGTTGATTTTGAGAGACGCTTATGTACTGTTTTTGATCACTCTAACCGCTGTGGTAATGCTGCTAGTTGTCTGCTCAGTCTCCGCCAGGAAACCTGCTCGGTGGTGGATTACTCTGTGGATTTTTGGACACTAGCTGCAGACGCTCAATGGGATGAGGCTGCTCTTCAGGGAGTATTTATTAAAGGACGAAATGAACAACTAAAAGATAGCTGCATGTGATGAACCACCTGACTTAACCACTCTTGTGTCCTTAGTCATCAGACTTGATAATCGCCTCAGAGAGAGACGCCTGGAAAAGGCAATGTGCACCGCTGGCCCCACAACCCGGAACACCCTAGAGCCTGTACACCAAGTTCCGACTGGTATGGTTGCCCAGTCCGGCAACTCAGGCTTGTCCCCAGCTCGAACAGCAAGAGAGGAGCCCATGCAACTGGATCGGGCTAAGCTTTCCTCTACTGAGCATCTCCGTAGGATCCAAGCTGGTGAGTGCCTATACTGTGGTAAACTCTGCCATTTTTTATCTACTTGCCCTGTTCGCCCAAAAGGAGGGGCTCGCCAGTAGGAGTGGGGGTACTGACGAGCCACAGCATTGCCGCTAAAACACCC
>JACXGM010037643.1:0-11049 GCA_016801145.1 Umbra pygmaea
TTTTTTTACAATAGTCAACTTCAAAGACGTATTACAGTAACTGTAGTGGACACTTTATTTTGTAATGTTTGGTGAGTTATGGCACTTTTCAGTTAGAATGTGTCACGTTACAGAGCCAGACAAGACTTTGCGTACGGTCCGCACATTCTCACGCCTGCTCAAAAGTTTCCGTGACGGACCGCATATTCTCACGTCAAGTCATTTTTTATACATCACACCGTGTGCTTGGAAACCAGCGTATGCAAGCTTTTCGTGCGTACGCAACGTTTATACATGAGGCCCCAGGTCATTTGGGTTTTATTTAGAGAATTCCCAAAACGGGTGACCTCAGCAAAGTACTTTTACTTTTGACACCTCTGATCCCTGGTACAAATCTGGCTTCTTTTTGCTGTGTTTACACTGTGGATAAACAAATGTTTTTATTCACAGGAGTAGAAGAACTGGACCAAGTTATACTTGTTCTCTTTACTACACACATGTTCATTGGTGGGTTCTTTGGATTTGTGTTGGACAACACGATTCCAGGTGAGCAATAAATTTGTTGAATGTTTAGGGTCCCTAAAATTCTGGTAGCATTATCAAAATTCAAGGACTTTACAGATATCGTGTTTTGAAAACTCCTAAGTGAAATCAACAACACATGATAATTTGGCAACAACACATGATAATTTGGCAAAGTTACCAGAGTTTGCACACCTACTGTAGGCTAAAACTCACATTAAAGATAGTAATTTCACTGTTAGACGATGAGGATTGTTAAATTCTAATTAACATTTTCACAGGAACAGAAAAAGAACGGGGAATTTATAGTTGGCGTAAGAATGTGACAGATGGCAGCAGTAATTTGAAGACGGACCAGTCCTGCTATGATCTACCTTTCTGTTCCAACTGCTTACAGAAGTTCAAGTTCTTCCAATACCTGCCTTTCCTTCCATCTTACAAGCCTCCAGATCTTCGAACCTAAGAGGGGCTCACAGGGAGACTAATGTTGTAGGAGACTTCAGATGAGGGTTTGTGTAGAATAAGGAATAAAGAATTGCACATTGTTTAGCACATTGCAGACCCACTATAGTTTTTGACTGAGTAGGCCAGCAGCTGTTGCTTTAGGCATCATAACACGGGAAGTGGGTACAGACTTGAAACTGTCCCATCTGGTGTAGTAAGGCTCTCGTGTTTCTTTATTATTCAATGCATTTACATTTGGGTCCACTGGAAGGAGCAATATAAGCTCTGTATTGGACAAACTCTGCAAAAAAAGAAATGTCCTTTTACTTTCAACTGCTTTTATTTTTAAACACATTTAACATGTGAAAATATTTGTGTGAACATAAAAAAATCAACAACTAAGACATTAACAGAATTTCCACAGACGTGACTAACAGAAATGGAATAATATGTCCCTGAACACAGAGGTGGTCAAAAGTAACTGTCAGGTATATCTGGTGTGGTCACCATCTGCATTACGTCCTGCAGTGCATCTCCTCCTCATGGACTGCACCAGATTTGCCAGGTCTTGCTGTGAGATGTTACCCCATTCTTCCACCAAGGCACCAGCAAGTTCCCAGACATTTCTAGGGGGAATGGCCCTAGCCCTCACCCTCCGATCCAACAGGTCCCAGACATGCTCAATGGGATTGAGATCCGAGCTCCTTGCTGGTCATGGCAGAACCGTGACATTCCTGCCCTGCAGGGAATCACACACAAAATGACCACTATGACTGGTGTTGTTGTCATGCTGTAGGGTCATGTCAGGATGAGCCTGCAGGAAGGGTACCACAGGAGGGAGAAGGATGTCTTGCCCATAACGCACAGCATTGAAATTGCCTGCAATGACAACAATCTCCATCCGATGTTGCTGTGACCACACTGACTCAGAACATGATGGAACAGATCCTCCACCTCCAAATCGATCCCCATTTCAGGCCTTGGTGTAATACTCATTCCTTCAACGGTAAACGCGAGTCCGACATCACCTCTGGTGAGACAAAACTGCAACTCGTCATCTTTACTTACTTTTTAGCTGAGTTTACTTAATATGCCAGTATCTGTTTCACTAGTCAACTTGGCATTGCATAGTTTTTGCTGCAGTTTATTTAACTTTGCTGATAGTTTTTTTTTTCCTCAACCATTGATTATTAAATGAAAACTCCAACTAGATAAAAATAATGTCACATTTAAATACAGACATTAATGCGTAAAAAATAAAGAAGAAGTAGGGCATTCAAACAGTTGGCATTATGGTACAATCTGCTTTTGACAACAATAGTGGAGGGATAGAATACAAGCGTAAAAGCCCCACCCACATTGTGTGATGTCATTTGGATATTTGGACCCAATCATATTGGTATACATTTTGTTAGTTAAATGTAAGTATATACAAAGTAAAATGGACATTATGGCTAGTTAAACCTTGTCCATGGCAACCAAAGGGCTGTACACCTGTTTTTGCCTTAGCACAATGTCTGACTCATGATCATTAACGACTGATGATTATGTTGTTTATGGATACTCCATTTGAACTTGATGATGATAATAAAATCATGATGAAAGAAAGATACTGTTGATGATAACCAAAGTTTGATGGGGATCATGGATGCACCATCTTTCATCACGTTATGTAGACACTTTTTGCCTTTTGTCGTTGCCATGGCAATACACACCAAACAAACAATTCTTTAGAACATTCCCAGTTTTAGTCCAGATGTTTTAGTCCAGGTTAGTACAAGTGGTAGAGAACTGTGTAATGTCCACCCAAGGTCTCTGTGTAGTTCCTGGTTTGTTTCTAATGTTTGCATTGCTCTCCCCGGTTGAAAAGAAATAAACATCCAATGGCAACCTAGTTTCATTGCACTCCAATCATTTTTGCAGTTAGCAAGCCCTTTATAAAGTTTTTGGCTAAAGAACAAAAGATCTATTCACAACCGTGTTTTATTATATAATGTTATGGACATTCACACAAACAATGCTGTTAACATAGTTTTTCAAATAAAATACAGTATGTTAAACACTTTGATATCCATGATTGCATGTTTTATGTTTCAGTAAATGGAATGCAGTTAAACACATTACACTCAATGTGAGACACTAAATGGCCAAAATTATTTGGAGTAAATTATCACTTCCGTGATTGAATTTACAGGCACCCGATCTACACACAAGAATTCGCTGGAGAGCGATGTGGCAATGTAGATAATCTGATATTTATCAATTCCAACTCCTGGGCAGCGCTATGTCAATTTGCACTGCCTCATGGTAAAGATTCCAGGCAAAGTTGGATAAGCCATTGTCAGCCTGTAACCACTGACTGTCATGATGTAGCTTGTTCTACAGCAAAAACTGTTTGTTTTCATTTCAGGCTGCAAAGCAACATAATGAGATTATTTTACAGGGGGTGGTGATTCTTTTCTATACTCACTGTAAACATAGCCATCCCAGGTACATATACAGGCTATTGTGGGAGTTAGTTATGCAAGAGAACTCTAAGTAAATAGCAAGCATTGCATTTACAGGAGAACCTCCCACCTTCTGCTAATGAATGCAATGTTGTGTATGAACCTGTCTCTCATACATAAAACAAAGCATCTCAAATCTAAACTGTGTCAAAATCGCTCTGTGCAATGTGACTAAGAACCTACTGGCCATATACCACACCCGCTCATGCTTTGTTTGTTAACTGTAACATACTTACTCCGGGGCAAGCATCTACATGTTAAATAATGTATGATGTTGTGTTAACAAAGTAAATTTGAGAATAAATTATTAAGATGTTTATTAACTGTTGCCTGTTTAATATGTAAGTATACAATAAATACAACAGTTATGTAGTGGTGAATGTATAATTATATCTTGAATTTGTTAAAATATCTTTATTATAATTACTTATATCTATGTACTGTATAAGCCAGATATATCTAAGGCAGACGAACATTCAGCAAATTAATTCATAAGTATACATTCCTTGTTCCAATATAATAACTGATTTCCTAACAACTATATTACCATGCAATTACATAGTAACACCTACTGTGAATTTTTATTACATTAGAGTTGTTAGATAAAGTGTTACCAAAACATCCTATGTGTAGGCTTGCATTCATCTGCAGTGCCTACTTAACCCATTATGCGATTTGTGTTTCTAGCTTGAAAGCATGTTATCTCGACAGCAGGGGTAACATAAGGCCTACCTTTCTGACATGTAGTTAGGAGAGGTCACATTCTTAAATGGTTTAGGGTTATGTATACATTTGAGGTTCTTGCTCTAACCCTAGGCTCATGTAATTTTCCAGCTTAACCTTAGTTCTAACTGTTACTACCCGTACATCCTATATTGTCTGTCTGTCTGATCCTCAATTGTGTTCCTCACTGACTCAATGCATTCAGTCAAGGTTACAGTACTGGTACATTGATTGAGGCCCATGTATTTCCATTGACTGTGATATATTGAAAAGACTTCATCCCTATGACATTAATTTTTTTTTTTAAATATATCTGTATTATTTGGTGTTTTGACAGTCATATTTTCTTTAAAAAAATATTATAAATAATTATAATTTCCCCAAAAAATTGGGGAGCCCCCGAACAATTGTGATTTTTTTCAAGAAAATAATTATTTATAATTTTTTTTAAAGAAAATATGACAGTCAAAGTCATATTTTCTTAAAAAAAATTATAAATATTATTTTCTTAAAAAAAATCACAATTGTTCGGGGGCTCCCCAATTTTGAATATTTGCTGTGACTCCTCAAAGTTCTTTCTAGCACTACAGGGAATAGAAGCCATTCTGCTCTCCATGAGTGTGAGTTGCACAGTTAGACAGACAATCCAACAATGACTTAAAGGACATTTTAAACACAATTTCCATGTTTACCCTCATTGCCCTTTAATTGATGAAGTACATCTGTTTCTGGTTTGTACTGTATGACAGATTACAAAACACAACGCTTAAGCTCAGCCTTGGTTGCCCTTGTTTGAATCAGCTCTGACAGATCAGAATACCACGGGTTTGACCTGCTGTTGACTCTACAGTGTTTAACCACCCCTTGTTTATTTGCATCAAAATAAAAACAAATGGGAATTGTTCAACAACTCTCTAGAAATACGTATTACAGGAGACTAGATAACTCAGGTGG
Organism: Umbra pygmaea; assembly: GCA_016801145.1. Classification (NCBI taxonomy): domain Eukaryota; kingdom Metazoa; phylum Chordata; class Actinopteri; order Esociformes; family Umbridae; genus Umbra; species Umbra pygmaea. Next base: position 5,130 of record JACXGM010037643.1, read on the forward strand.
GATCATTCCAATTGAGAATAAATCTTTTTTTTTTTTTTGCTATTTTGTATTTCTAATATATTCAACAAAACAATAAGTTTATTTCCACCTCTTTTACAAACCTTTATTTGGGCTATGTGTTGCAAATTATAGAGGTCGAGTCCATGAAAAATTGTTATTTTAATTTTAAATTACTATAATGTACTGTAGGCTTAAATGAAAAGTAAATGATACATCATATAGTCTAGCCTATTTATTTTGTAATACACCTTATTTTGTTAGTATGCATATGTATATCATAAGAGTGTGCCATTTTGGGTGGATTACCTTTTCAATGTAATCATGACAAACTTTTTTCACATTTTATTTCCATTAATAACCACTTAGAAAGTTTTAAGCAAATGACTGCCATGCTTTTGTCATAGTATTACATGTTTTTTTGCAGTTTATTGTATCCTGTTGAACACCTTAGCATGTTTAATTAAGAAAAGAAGAAGAAGAAAATCACAATATTGCTTTGCAATACATTCAGAATCATGAGAATTGTAAGAATCACAATACATATCATATCGGCACAAACGTATTGTGATAAAATCGTATTGTGATAAAATCATATTGTGAGGTCCCTTGCTGATATCCCATTGGTCCAAATAGATAGCATTAGTTTATATTTCCCACTAATTAGTTAACCAGCCTTTACCAGGCGCCAGCAAGTCTGTGATACAGGTTGCCCTCCACTTCCCTTGGGCCAAAAGTTGCATTCACGCTTTTCTGCAGGCATCACAGGCTATGGTAAATACCTTGTCATTATTAACATTTGGCTACACTGGCTTTAGATTGACATACATTGCATTCCAGAGACATCCTGTATCTTAGAGTTAATTAGCAGTTTCGGCCGCATTCCTACAATAGAGCAAATCTACATTTACAGTGAGTCATTGTCACAATCCCAGAAGAACCTGGTCTTTGCTGCATAGATTTCACATGGTCCACAGCTCTTAGGGAATACCAAACAATATGGAATAACATTTATAGAACCATCATAAAACTCTTCTAGAAAATTTAAAATATTGTGTAAATGATGATCCTGACTAATGTTGATTAGTCAGATTCTGTATTAATTATACAGGAGCCTCAATGCAATGTGTGGGATTATTTTATTGCATATTTCCTCAAAGCTACTTCTGCATCAGCTATATAACTTACAAAAAAATCCTGGCTTAGTTGATTCTGTGGTTGATGATGCAAGGCTGATGGACCGGGGTTTACATTCTGCCAGACACCGCCATCGGTGCAAACTGTGTCTTCTGGACGGGGAGATCCATTACAAGGGGGGTGACAATGACCGCAGCGAGGGATCAAGCGACCCCACTTACATGCTACAGGTGCGGATCACCCTACCACAAGGCTCATCATCTAGTCTCACGGATTAGACAGCTACTTCCACAATCTTTGAATGGCTACAGTATGGACATCTAGACAACTTTGCGTGAAAAGTTTAGCACAGGTTAGGAACCGGACATTTTACATGGAAAGAGAGGTGACATCACTGCCTTTCTGCTGCTACTTTGTAAAATGCGTGAGCGCAATTCCTGCCGAGGTTTCTGCCACACCTACCCAAACTTGTGATTGGTTGTTAAAGTTGTTTGTCTGAAGAGAACACGTGCCGGAATTCTTTTTCTCTACTTCCGAATGTGCAAAATAAACTAGCATTCTTACCAGATGCAAAACTACTCATCATCGGGGATGCCCAGCCAAAATGTCAGGGCATAGTGCAACATCTGCTGGAAAATTTGACATTTGGACTGGAAAGGGTGATTGAAGTGGCAGAGCAACCTGACGTTACTTTTGTACCTGAAGTAACTGTATTAGGTGTATACTCAGACCACAGTAGGCAAGAATATAAAATAATGTGCAGAGTGCAGTTTAAGACTATTAACACTGTCAAGCAGAGAACACTGGAAGTAGAACTAATGTTCTTGCATCAGGTTCTTGCATCTCAATTCCCTGTGCATGCATCATTTTCCAAATGCCAAACTGTATAGGCCAAAACTTAAGTTTGTAAATTATGGTGGGAATCTGATTGCTATGAGTGGATGTCTACAAGGAACAGTGTCATTTCTGAACTGCACTGTTACAACAGAGCTGTACTACCCAACATGGAACTGCAATTATGGGCAGAGATTTATTTGCTCGACTTAATATGCAGTTAGAAGACGGTTCATTGAGCGAACACAGCACTGACCTGGACACGAACTGTGTCAACTCAACTGTGATTGTGGCCGGCACACCAGTTACAAAAGGGTTCATTCATAAAGTACAGATTTTCCTGGAGCTGGTGCCATATGTGCCTACCGCTTGCAGTAAGCGAGGTACAGTAGGTGGAGGGATTTGGACCACATAACATTAAAGACAGGGCGTAATTGAACCTATTGAGACTTCAGGGTTTCCACCATTGTAGTGACAGCTAAAAAAGAGGGCAAACCAGCTGTGTGTTGACTTGAGGGAGCAAACAAGGCAGTTGCAGTGGACATTGATTCAAAGTTTCTGTTCCAAGTAGAACGCTTTTGGTGTAGTTGTCAGAGAAACTGGTTCTGTATGTAACCAAGGTGTTCTCACTGGAATCAAAAAGGGTTATTTTGGGAATCATAAAAGGGTTCTCTTAAGGAAACAGCTGAATAACCACCTTTAGATCTGTTTTCTAAGAGTGTAGGGTTAGGGTAAATAACAGAATATTATGATATTAAGAGTTAAGATTTAGTACCTGTCCTAAAGTCATCCAGCTATCTTAGTCCCTGCTTTCAGTAAATATATGCTGCTCCATCATTGGTTAATATTTCAGCTCATGATTTTTTTAACTAATGCTCTTCTTGGCAGGGTTGGCAGTGCCAAGCACGAGAAGGATAATCCCATTTTGGTGCATTCTAACATGTTTCTGTTATAATACCGCTGGTAAGGTGTGCAATTACTATTCAATTGGTCCATCACTACTAGGAAATGTCTAGGAAAGTATTATAATGTTTTGTAACAGGTAGTGCTTTTGGGAAAAGAAAACGTCAGATGAATCAGTATTTAAGGAGTCAGACTTGTAGTCGGAAGTCTGCCAGTTCAATTCCCGACTGTGCCAAATGGCATTGTGGTCTTTGGCATGGCATTTTACCCTAAGTTGCTCCAGGGGGATGTCCATTTACTTACTGTAAGTCATTCTAGAGTAGTTTCGGTACGTAAATCCGGTTCCATATCCTGTCACTGCCTGATGCTTCACATTTAACTGCAATGTAATGTTTGGTTATTTTTTGTTGTATTTACATCAAAGCACACAGGCAAAAAGGATACTGGTATTTTATGACACATCAGAGCCAAATAGAATTATAACACTGTCAATTTAGCCTCAAAGAAAATTCTGGTTTGATGACTAGACCAGTTGGTCACAATCAACATCGTTTCCAAAACATATGTATTTGATATACTTCATATTATTGTTAGTAAAAACAGACCAAACCATTCATCTTAAAAGGCTCTGTTGAAAGGGAAACACTTTCATGATCCAATAATGTAACTTACTCTGCCAATGCTTTTGAGTTTGGCTATTCTGCATGGTTAGGCATGACCTTGGGCTTCTAGTGCATGTCCTGATATCCAAGGCAGGCAAGTGCTATTGGATGCAGTGGAATATTATGACTAATGTCAAAATCTAGTGTAACATCTGCAGTCCGTAAAATCTGTAAAAATATCTGAAAAGTCTCTCAACAAGGCTCTGTGTGGTGCAATAGTTTAAGACACAGCAAGGTAGTACTGACATGTCTAACCAACATCTAGGTTAGCGCCTTGTGTGTACCACATCTACAGTACATGTCGGTGTGTGGAATTATAATGAAGCGGTGTATATTTTTTAATCAGTGCCCAGAGTAGTTGGAGGCAGTATTTACAAGCTAAACAGAGGTTGTTTGTCAAGGGGATGATGACCTCATACTTCGTGCTTGACTGAGGACAAAAATAACTATACACATCAAGGTTATTAGTACACTAATATAACATTTCCTCATTCCAATAACACTGCTGCTGCCGTTGCCTTTCTAGTTAGCATCAGGAAGTAATCTTAGAAGTTTAGATAAAACTGGCTGAAATGTACGGTAGACCAATGACAACATGCCGAGCCATACGGCCATTTAATTTGTTGACAATCATCCATTCTTATGGACTACAGGCTTTAAATGAGTTGAAATGCTCCAGAAGCAACGACATATGATTTCCATTGTTATGTATGCAGGGTCTGAAGGGGTTAGGAAAGCAAATGACAATGATCATGTAATCATGTAATTATGATATTAAACCAAATTATAGAGCAATATGCAGAAAACTGTATTTCTCAAAATCATAAAATAAAGTGGTCTGTCATTGATTCCATTGTCCAAAATCTTGTCAGTAGTCCCTTGTGTGCTGCCCACGGGGTGAGCATCCGGTTTGGCATATTGACACAAATTAGGAAGTGCCTTAAACCTGCATTCTATCTGAATACCAGCTGGGGGCGATACGCCTGGTTGCAAAAGAGCTCGGTTTCTGTAATAGTCTATGAGAATGAGAGACATAATGTACTTGATTTACTGAGGTAATAATCATTTTCAAAATGAGTATATGATCTCAATCGCTAGACTTAAGCCTTCTGCAATTTATCATGATGTAAAAAATGTTATTATGGTCTCATTGATTTTAAAAACGGCGATAAAGAGAAGGGGCGTTTGGTTGTACGACAAGACACTCAAATGAGTTGGCAGTTCACATTTTCGGGTAAGTAATGTTACATTTTGTTTTACATTTTGTTTTAAATACTGTTTTTCATTTTTCGTTAGCATCCCAATTAATATCAGTTAGCTACCTAGATTAATCCGCCCTCTTTTCTAAAATCGTCACATCCGCAACCAAGATGTCTGCGCCCGTAACGGCAAATTTGATGACCCAAATCAGATCTTAACAAACCAATGGGTGACGTCACACATGGTTATAGCCAGTAATTATACAATCTATGGTGCGGCCAGAAAGACGTGCTTTTTCATTCCAGTATGCAGTCAGTTTTCTTAGGTTACGAGTATATTTGTTTCTTCCATCCTATTTAATTTGATGCTAAAGGTTGTGTACTGAGGCTATACTGTTTATCTTGTCCAATCTGTCGACTTTTGTAGACTATTGGCATTGCAATGTCGAGTATGATTGTGATTCCTAAACCGACCCCGACCAACTAAGCACTTGTGCGCACCATGGTCACGTGTTGTGACAAAACTCCAAGTCTGACTTCCACGGAGTGGCTAGGGGTTCAATTAATGCTTCGATGTTAAGACATACGTACCTATGACCTGAGTGATGCATTCCATAGTCCACTATAGATAAATAAAAAAGCATGCATTTCTAATTCCCAAATTCATTCTGTCATTTAGGACATATTTTGTTTTGTATACATATCACAGCTTGAAATCAGATGTTATTAACTGATATAATTAGTAGGCACACCTATCCATTATTTTGTGTGACATTGAAAAGGTGCCGGTTGACGGAGGAAAATATGAACACGCAAACAAATGGACAATGGAGTGAATTACACTAAGGTTGATTTGGGATTTAGTATAGTCTTAGTTACTATTTATTGCTTGTTCTGGCACCATCTAAACAATAACTGATCTATAGAATTACGTTGAACAATATACTTTTTTGAGATTTTTCAATAAATGCCCCAAAGTCGTCCTTTAACTGTTCATCCCCAAGCGTTTTTTCTGGTTTTGAAAGAAATAAAACATGCCCAAATCTAATGGAGTATATCTCCAAAACTACAAGGGCTATAAACATACTCTTGGTATCAAAATGAAGAAAACACATGTGAGTTTTATCCTGAAGTGAAAGTATTAATGTGGGTACTAGTGTGTCAGAGTACATAAAAGTAGAACACAGA
>JACXGM010037644.1:0-11046 GCA_016801145.1 Umbra pygmaea
CTTCATACATTACACCACCTGCCCTCTTCATACATTACACCACCTGCCCTCGGCTTCATACATTACACCACCTGCCTTCGGCTTCATACATTACACCACCTTCCGTCGGCTTCATACATTACACCACCTGCCGTCGGCTTCATACATTACACCACCTGCCCTCGGCTTCATACATTACACCACCTGCCCTCGGCTTCATACATTACACCACCTGCCTTCGGCTTCATACATTACAACACCTTCCGTCGGCTTCATACATTACACCACCTGCCGTCGGCTTCATACATTACACCACCTGCCGTCGGCTTTGAACATTTCAAGGCCTGGAGGATAATTACTATAGCAGTCCCTTTCCTTCCACATCGTTCCCCTCTTTTCTGTGAAACAAAGAACAAAGTGTCTCAACATGTTTAGCATCTAACGATCAGTCATCAGTAGCCATCTTAAACAGCAGCATCACCTCATAGTCTGCTGTGAATTCATGCATTATAGCATCTTTTCATAAAGCTCTACATCTCCAGCCATGTCCATATCTTTATCCTCTTCCAGAGTCAACGGCCAGTTCAGCCAATTAAGTGCTTGTCAATTAGTGGTCCAGTTGAACCAATGCGGTGATGAGAACAGTTGATTGTGCCCAGTGGTGATGCTGGTTCTGTCCCTTCCTCTCTGCAGAGGCAGCGGATGCGTCCACACAGCAGACCCAGACCATTTACACCCAGGCCACACACGAACAGCTGGAGCAGCTACAGCAGCAGGGCATCCAGTACGATGTCATCACCTTCACCGACGAGTAGCGATGACATCGTTGACTGGGAATGAATTCGTCACCTTCATCATCACCTTCACTGAGGAATATGATGACGCTGCCCCCTTCACCAACGATTAGTGATGACATCATCTTCATCGGCAAATAGTAATGACGTCATCACCTTCGGGGTCAGACAGTTGTTGGCGTCACTTTGCAGAGTGTGGAGGAGCTGCTGGCCGGAGACCAGTGACCGCCATCGTTCAAGCAGTTGTAGCCGAGGGCAAGGCCCTACGTAGAGTCACGAATCTGCCCTGCTCAACAACCACCACATCACGCTGTCAGGATGGGCACCGGTTGCTCTGGATGAATCTCTGCTGTTCCCGCAGGTCTGCTCTGCTTCTGGGCCAGTAGGAACAGGGGTGGCTGCTAGCTCGTCCTTGAGTGCTGAAATGGACAAGCTGTCACTTCTCAGTAGACATTTAAAAAGCATTTGTACATTCTTAACTCTGCACCTGTTGCTTCTAACTTAATCATAGGAGCTTCTGTGAGGAGAACACACAAGGTTGGATGGCCTAGGCTCTGAACCAAAAAGCACCATATTCCCTGCTTGGTAGCAGGATAAAATACGTTGCTATTTGGAACACAGCTATGGGCTATAATTATTTAAAATAATCATTATTTGTGTGCCTCGATACCTGCTTTGACTTGCAAGACAATGTCATAGCCGAAGATTACATTAAAGGCTGATATGTTTTAGAATAAAGCACAGCTTTCAGTGGACTGTTAGTTTGTAATAGGAAAAGACTGGCTAAAGATGAATGACTGTATGACTGCAGGATTGTGATTTGTTACTAAGAGTGGTGGTTATCGTTTGGTCATTGATTTGTACATATCTTTTAGCATATGATGCATTTGGTCGAATGAAAATCGCTCAATAAGCAAAAAGCTGATACCAAATAAATGATGACTACTACAACGTTCATGTTTGTATTGGTCAGATACAACCAGATGTTTTTGCAGGTGTAGGTTCATATATGCTTTACTGTGGCGCATACAACAGAATAACAGCTGTTTTCCCTTGGCTTGTTGAGGACCTTTCATAACCTCTTATAGGCTGCTTGAAACAAGCTTAAACCATATGTCCTTTAAAGTAAGTAATTTAATAACTGATAAAGCAGCCACCACACAGATATTGTCAAAGCACTTTGTTACAGCTGCAGTTGTAAAAAGGCCTTTATTAATTTTATTTGATTTCTAAAGCTTATTGCCAGAACGTGGTGTTTAGCAGTCTCTATCCTGAAAAAAATATATAGAAACAATTTAAACTTTTAACAGCAGTGTTTTAAGCCGATTCGAAGGAAGTAAATTCAAATTATGTATTTTTTATGGATAAACTTGTCACAGCCAAAGCCTGACTACACAGTATTGGTGGGCACGATTTGGCAACTAAAAAATCGGTTGTCCTTTATTCAATAGTCAATTGAATGTCCCACTGTTCCTTGTGTGATTGCTGAAAGGTGGATATAAAATAATTAATTTGACATCTCTTTCCATTTGAAAACATATCAATGGTTTAGAAGACGGAAGTGACAACCAAAATCAGCCAATTGAATCAGAGAAGGCAACGCATCTCCTTCCACAGACAACCTGATGTAACACCTCAACCTCATTTTGGTTGGGACCGGTGGTGATGTCAGAGAAGAGGTGAAGTCACTTCTAAACAAAGCAGATAGGTTGACATGAATGTTTTTGTTTTGTGCTTTAAGTCATTTACATCTAGTATTTGAGGGTTTTGGTCAAGTTTTCTAGTTTTCAATTACAGTTTTGTTCCATTTACATTTGTTGAATAATGGTAAGTGATTTGTCTGTATATTGTCACTGGTTTTATAAATACATTTTCAATATAAATACAGTTTCTAAGCCTGTTAAAGTGGTTGTACATTTGTGTTGTACTCCTAAACTAGTTCACCTGACTCAACTAGTTGATGTGTTGATTTGGTTGTGTAAGCTCTGAAATACATGTACGAATTTGAATGGTTGGGGGTCCCCAGAAGAGGTTTGAGAACCACTTGGCCACTACGTTATTCAGTAAAACACATTTAAAAAATGGTATAAAAGTGCCTCTTAATCCAATTACTCTTATCCAAAATGGGCAATGCATGTTGGGGAGTTGTTTTGCCTTGAACATGGAATCTATTCACCTGGACTCCAGCACAGCTTCTGTGGAAAGCCTCTCTTCTTCAGTGAGACTGGAGGTGGAAAATCTGTTCCCAGGGCTGTCTTATAGATTAGGAGCCTACAGTTGTGGGTAAGGGTGGAAGCTAACATTAAGTAGCATGCTTGGAAACAATAAATGAAAGCTTCTGGTCTCTTCATTAACATGTATCTTGAATCATGTTCGTTTTACTCTGTTTACTTCATGTGATGCCTTTTGCATAATGTCATATAATTTTGTTGTAGATCAGATAAAGAACGGCCACTACCGTCCGCTACATCACACTGAACCACTCATCAGTGGCAAGGAGGACCCTGCCAGTAACTATGCAAGTGCCACTACACTATCGGCAAAGAGAAAGTGGATTCTTATATTATTTAACCTTTATTCAACCAGTTGGGCACATTGAGAGCAATTTCTCAGTTTAATCCTGACCAAGTTAAAGCAAAAAGGTGCAAGATGGCACAAAGTTACACATGAATTACACAAGGGAATAAATATACAATAAAAAATACAAGGTAATAATAGTCAAAGTCAAAGTTGTTTATTTATCATATGCATCGAATAACATACATCATCCTATGCAGAGAAATTTCTTTTGACATGGCACGGCGATTCTATGCAGTGGGCTTAAAAAAAGAATTACAACAATATAAGAATTTTAAAATAATAATGACAATAGTAATAATAATAATAAAACACTATGTACTGAGCAGTGGTCTGGAAAATGTACAACAGTAGAAGTAGTAAATATTATAGATTTGGCATGGAAAATTGCTTTAAGGTGCATTTGAATTCTGCTACAATGCTAATAATGTAAGTATATGTAGAAATTAGTGCAACAGAGTTCGAATAGAGAGGTAGATAAACTGTTATGAATGTGGCAAGGCAGATACAATGGAGTAATTAACACTTCAGCATAACTGTGCAAATGGATATTGTGCAAATGAAAATGAACAAATATGACACTGCAGATCAGTGCTCATCTTTTATAGTACCAGCTCATGCCAGTACACCACCATATGGTCAAAATACTGATTTGGCTAATAATTGCGCACACATTGTACATGGAGAAAAGTGGCGTCCCAAGAATCGAACCCAGTGTACAAAGACAACAGACCCTCAGATATAACATGTTGAACACTGTCAGAAAAGTAGTTGGTAAACCAATCGAGGCAGTTATTCGAGAAACCAAGGCTACTAAGTCTACCAATAAGGATGTGATGATTGACTGAGTCAAAGTCCTTGGCCAGGTCGATAAAGACGGCTGCACAGTAATGTATTTTATTAATGGCAGAAGTAATATCATTTAAGACCTTGAGTGTAACAGAGATGCAGCCATGACCTGCTCAGAAACCTGATAGCATAGCAGAGAGTGTGCGGTGGGATTCGAGATGTTTGCTAAACTGTTTGATAATCTGGATTTCAAAGACTTTAGAGAGACAGGGCAGGATGGATATGGGTCTGTAGCAGTTAGAGTCAAGAGTGTCCCCCCCCCTATAAAAAGAGGAATGACTGCTGCTGTTTTCCAATCTTTAGGGATCTCTGAGGATACAAGAGAGAGAGGTTAAACAGGCTAGTAATGGGGTTAGCAATGATTGCTGCAGAGAGTTTTAGGAAGAACAAGTAATCTAGCCCATCTGATTTGCAAGGGTCTAGCTTTTGCAGTTCTTTCAGGAAATCATCTAATTCAATTTGGGTGAAGTAGGGACTAGGGGAATAGGGCATGGTGCTGCAGGGGGTGAGGGGCAAGTGACCGGGGTGGGGCTGTTGGGGTAGCCAGGTGAAACGCAGGTGGAACGCATGGCCGGCCATTGCAAAATGCTTATTGAAATTTCTGACTATAGCATATTTGACATTGGTGATGGTGTTATCTAGCCGTAGAGCAGTAAGCAGCTAGAAGGTGTTCTCTATAATGGACAGAATATGTAAAATGGTTAGTTTCTCTAGATGTCAATAAGCAAGTCCATTTATTTAGTTTGAACTAATTTGACCTTTCCTCAGGCTGACCAGTGTAATGCTTCCTCATCTCTCATAGTTTTGGAGGTGGAACTGGCTCTGGCTTTGCATTCCTTTTGATGGAGCGCTTGTCTGTTGATTACGGCAAGAAATCCAAACTAGAGTTCTCGGTCTACCCTGCCCCCCAGGTGTCCACAGCTGTAGTGGAGCCCTACAACTCCATCCTGACCACCCACACTACTCTGGAGCACTCGGATTGCTCTTTCATGGTGGGTTGAGCTTTTTAATCCAGATAGTTAAAATGCAATTTAATTAATAACTTTGAGGTGTATTTTATTGATAGTCCCTAAACATAAGCAGACCACTCTGTACGTTGTTTAATACACCATGTTATGGTGTGCCTGAGTTCGGGAAAACAAGACCTGAACTCGGGCTTCAAATTTCCGTTGACTATCCAATATCGAATATCCAACCAACTTTACCTCGGTTGTTCTGGTTATGTAGCGATGGATTTTGGTGCCGCTTCAAACACAGCATTTCTTTTCACACCTGGTGAATGCCAGATTTTTTAAAACATCTCCAGAGAAGGTTTTGTGCCAATTGAAAAACCATAGTGTACCTTCTCAGAAATTAAACAATGCCGATACCGAAGTGGTTTCAACCTGCCACAGTCCATATGTCTGAAAGGTATATTACTGAGTAGAACAATGATATATTTCTCAATTTAAAAAGCAATTCAACGTATGAATGTATGAATGAAGACCAAATATTTTTCTTAAAATCCATCACAACATTTTCTTTTAAAATGTTTTATTGTTAAGTATTTACCAGATTTGAAGATAATACAATTAAATAACATGATTATCTATGTTTGTAAAATGTCACTGTAAATCAGTCTTCTTATGTCACTGACAGCACAGAAAGCGGTTGCTCAACTGTGGCCAAAATGTTTTGGGCAGGTTGTTCAATAAAGGCACATTGCCTCCTAATTAAATTAGTCTGCTCTACCGCATGAGAAGTTATATGAATAAATAATACAAATTTGGCCTTTGACAAACATTATTTTCTTACCAACAAACACCATGTTGAAGCCACTCATCCTCTCCTCAGCTCATTCGCTCCTCAAATCAAACAACCACATGACAGAGGCTACCAAATATTTTGTCTTGGTTCAACTTCTTTTCCAGTGTAAACATAATTTAAATTCATTTGAAATGTGTTCAATAATTGTGTCTGCTTAATGACTACAAATTAAAATGTATTATGGTTAAATTTGAGAAAGATGTTTAGTGGTGGTTCAGTTACTGTAAAAGCTGAACATATCGTTTAATCCAGGCCATGTTTTTGTCTTAACCTTGAAATGGCACACCAGTTCTAATCAATCAAAGGCTAAACGAGTAGTTGACTATTTTAGTCAGGTTTGCTAGTTTGTGGTTAAAACAAAAACATGGCCTGTCTGGGGAGGCCCGAGGAGAGGTTTGAGAACCACTGGTTTAATCGAAAATACATAATTTGAATAATCTTATCATTATACTGTTTTTGTTAATTATGTAATTCCTTTTAGTCACTGTAAACACAACAACAAACAGTTTATGTGTTGTTTCATTTCTCAATAAATTATGATGAACAAGAAAAGACCCTTTTCTCTAATTTTGATATCTTGTCATATAAAAGGAAATATTGATTGAAAACATTTAAGTAAAGGTCTGGTATGCCCCGAGGAGAGGGTTGAAAATCACTGCACTCACCTAACCAATAGTTTCAAAAAGTGATATACAGTAGGCTGCTGACTCTTAAACCCTATTTCCTTGACTTAACATTTATTAAGTTGACTGAAATCTGATATACTGTACGCAGCAGCCACAATGAGAAGTGTTTTTAATTTGCAACTGTAATAATTTTCAGTGATTTTTAATTGGAAACCATATTGTTAGAAAGGGGTGTTTTAAGTATCACTATCCATAAAATGTTCAAATATTTTCCCCAAAATTATGTCAGTTAGAAAATAAACTCTCTGCTTGACCACAATCCAAGACTAGCTCAGTCTGGTCACAACCATAGCCTCAACACACTGTACAGTTGGGCACAAGTCAGCAACTAAAAATGATGTTGTCCCTTTAAATAAAGGTGAATTAAAAGTCCCACCCCTCCACATGACATTGCTGAAGCTTATATAAACCAGTCACATTTAACGATTTGACGTCTGTTTAAGGTGAGTTGGATGTTATGCTGTGAGTGGTTAAGATTTGTTTATGTAGTACTGTAGCAAAAACTGTTAGGTGGATGTTAATTACGTGAGAAGTCTCTTTCAGGGTTTGTTCTGGCGTTCTATTTATCTGTTTGCAGTGGTTAACTATGGTAAGTTTATTTTAATGGGTTTCAGATTATTTAGTATATTGGGTTTTGTTGAGGTTTGAAGTAAGTAATCTGCAACTTTACCACTGAACTAGATCCCCTACTATAACTAAATAATGGACTTTAGTTGTTAGTAGAGAATTTGATTCAGGAATGTTATTTCTGGCATAAACTCTAAAAACAAAAGGTTCTAAATAGCACTAAAAGTGCTTAATGTCTTGTAATTGTAGGGGAACCACTAAGTGCTATATAGCACCTATCTTTAAAAATGATGCTTTGTAGAACCATAAGAGGTTCAATATAACACCTTAACCACCCCAAAGAACCGCTGAAGAACCAAACTAGGCTTAACAGGTTCTTTAAATAGTTAAGGTGCTATATAGCACCACTACTTCTCCAGCGGTTCTTCAGCGGTTCTATGAGTTGCTTAAGGTGCTATATGGCACCTCTTATGGTTCTACATCGCACCATTTTTAAAGATATGTGCTATATAGCACTTAGAGGTTCCCCTATGATTACAAGCCATGAACCACTTTTAGTGCTATTTAGAACCTTTTGTTTTTAGTGTACAACTGACATATGGAACGGATGAGGTCCCAGGAGAGATCTGGGAATCACTAGGTTACATAATGAACTAAAACACAACAGAAATTACTTTTGTTTTGACAGAGGGAATGCATTTCTGTACACATTGGCCAAGCGGGTGTCCAGATGGGCAATGCAAGTTGGGAGTTGTACTGCCTGGAGCATGGTATCAATTCAGATGGGAGAATTGATGACTCCAGCAAAGTGTCTTTGGACAACTCCTCTTTCAGTACCTTCTTCAGTGAGACTGGAGGTGGGAAATATGTCCCCAGGGCTGTCTTCATAGATTTGGAGCCTACAGTTGTGGGTAAGGAAGTTTGTTGGGCAGAAGGCTTAGAAACTTCAAACAAGCTTCTGCTGTTTCATACACATGTATCATCAATCATGTTTGATGTAGTACTTGTAGCCTTGGATTTTGCATAATGTCAATATAATTTCTTGTAGATGAAATAAGGAACGGACACTACCGTCAGCTGTATCACCCTGAACAACTCATCAGTGGCAAGGAGGACGCTGCAAATAACTATGCACGTGGCCACTACACTATCGGCAAAGAGATTGTGGACTCTGTAATGGAGAGACTGCGTAAAATGGTTTGTCTCAATGTGAAAATGCTTGTTCCATTTCTAGAAACTGTGTCAAACCGGTAACACAAAGGGCTAAGTTTGAAGATTTTCACTCTTACCTTGTACTTGACTTAAGTGACTTAATTGGTTAGTTTATATTTTGTACTTGACTGACTTTTGTAAGTCACTTAACTGGTATTCTAGATCATAATTGTGCACAATTGAAGGGGGTGGGGGAGTGTATATTAGGCCCTCTGTGGAATAAGTTTGAGATGTTTACTTTGTGTTTTTGAGGAACTAATGTGACCTTCTGTCCTCAGGCTGACCAGTGTACTGGACTACAAGGCTTCCTCATCTCTCATAGTTTTGGAGGTGGAACTGGCTCTGGCTTTGCATCCCTTTTGATGGAACGCTTGTCTGTTGATTACGGCAAGAAATCCAAACTAGAGTTCTCGGTCTACCCTGCCCCCCAGGTGTCCACAGCAGTAGTGGAGCCCTACAACTCCATCCTGACCACCCACACTACTCTGGAGCACTCAGATTGCTCTTTCATGGTGGACAATGAGGCCATCTTTGACATCTGCAAGCGTAATCTTTGTGTAGAGCGTCCCTCTTACTCTAATCTGAACCGCCTTATTGCCCAGGTGGTTTCCTCAATTACTGCCTCCCTGCGCTTTGATGGTGCCCTTAATGTGGATCTGACTGAGTTCCAGACCAACCTGGTTCCTTACCCTCGTATCCACTTCCCCCTGGTTACTTATGCTCCCATCATCTCAGCAGAAAGAGCCTATCACGAGCAACTCTCAGTTCCTGAGATCACCAATTCCTGCTTTGAGACTGCTAACCAGATGGTGAAGTGTGATCCCAGGCGTGGCAAGTACATGGCTTGCTGCTTGCTGTACCGTGGTGATGTGGTGCCCAAAGATGTCAACGCAGCCATCGCACACATAAAGACCTGCAAATCCATCCAATTTGTGGACTGGTGCCCCACAGGTTTCAAGGTGGGGATCAACTACCAACCACCTACTGTTGTCCCTGGGGGGGACCTGGCCAAGGTGCAGAGAGCTGTGTGTCTGCTGAGTAACACCACAGCTATTGCTGAGGCTTGGAGCCGCCTGGACCACAAGTTTGACCTGATGTACGCCAAGAGGGCCTTTGTGCACTGGTATGTGGGTGAAGGCATGGAGGAGGGGGAGTTCTCTGAGGCCAGGGAGGACATGGCTGCCCTGGAGAAGGACTATGAGGAGGTGGGGGCAGACTCGGGTGAATGTTCTGAGGAAGATGACGAATACTAAACATGACTTCAGTGTTGTCTTGTTCTTTGAATATGTCTTGCAATAAAACTCCAAGCATTTGCATTGTTGCATGTTTCACTCTAATTGTGTAACGGGGAAAACATTTAAGATTGTAGCTCTCCAGGAGCAGGTCTGGAGACTCCGGCTGTAGACAGTCATCGCTGAATGATAATGTGCTGATCAAGGTGCAGTCAATCATTTAAAATAACTACATGTATAAGCTTGATAGAATTCTCTTAAGCAGTTTGTAAAGATATTTAGAAAAATATGCTCTTGCAATTTAACAAACACAAGATTTCAATGAGTTTATTGTGAAATGTTACTAGTGGCATTCTGGCACGGTGTGCTGTTAACTCAATGGAATAAAATGTCAACAAAGTACCTTCTCTGCCCTAAGCTTCTACACACTAGTGTCCTATCTTGAGGTAGATGACTTACTGAGATTCTTCAAAAAAGTTTAAATGTGTCAAAGCCACCATTCAGAATGGTTGTTGTAACAAAAGGATTTAAAAGTAAGAAATGCCCAGATTACATTAAATCCAGAAATGTCTGTTCTGATTCCTCCAAAAGATAGACATTTGCCATATCAATTGCTGAGAACTTTCTGTGGATCCTAAACCAACCCTTACACTCACTGGGATGGGCCTACATGGTCATGTGTTGCTGATAACTCTTGAGGGTGTCTTCCACAGAATCTTCATGGTGCTCTTGTCTGTTTCCCATGGACTAGGGACTTGTTCACGCTTTCTCTTCAGGCTCTCTCTTGTACTGGATGTCTGATTCTGTGATCACAATTTCTATAAAACACCAACTGATTCCTCTCCTGACAAAAACAATAGTACTTCTGGTAAGAAATTTCTAAACTTTCCTTTCCTTTGGGTCTTTGGTATTCATTGTTTTCTGGTTGACTGCAACATGTTGGTGCAGAGTTTCTTTACAGAGGCGACGTGTTGCCTATGGATATATATGGGTCTGGCAAAGCTTAAATGATATAGAACGTGCTCCGCTGCTGATCGTAAGGCCCTTCAGAGGGTGGTGAAGTCAGCGGAGCGCATCATTGGCTGCTGCCTCCCCTCCGTGCAAGGCATCTACCATAAGCGATGCCTTAGGAAAACAAAAAACAGCATCAAAGACCACAGCCACCCAGGCCGTGAACTTTTCTCACTACTGCCATCTGGTAGACGTTACCGGAGCATCAAGGCACGGACCACCAGACTTAAAAACAGTTTCTTCCCACAGGCCATCCGGCTGCTCAACATGGAACACAGACACTGATCACAAATCGTCTGTTGAGCACAAACACTCTCTGGTCACCTTATGCTC
>JACXGM010037645.1:0-10980 GCA_016801145.1 Umbra pygmaea
GTCATGACCAACTCTATCATCATATCAACAGTGAAGGGTGAGGTCATGATCAATTCTGTCATCACTGTCACTGTTGATAAGTGAAGGCTTTGCTACCTAACATTCTACTTTCAGCACCTCCTCTCCTGCTAGCAAATATTTTACTTTGAGCAACTACTCTCTTGCTGCTAACATTCTACTTTCAGCCCCTCCTCTCATGCTAGCTAAGATTTTAATTTCAGAACCTCTTTTCTGCTAGCTTGCATTCTACTTTTAGTAACTTATCTCTTGCTGGCTAACATTGTACTTGCCGCACCTCCTCTCCTGCTAGTTAACATTCTACTTTCAGTGCCTCTTTTCTTGCTAGCTTACATTCCACCTTCAGCACCTCCTCTCCTCTTAGCAAACATTCTACTTTCAGCACATCCTCTCTTGCTATCTAACACTCTACTTTCAGCACCTCCTATCATCCTAGCTAAGATTTTACCTTCAGCAACTCCTCTCCTGCTAGCCGACATTCTACTTCCAGCACCTCTACTCTTGCTAGCTAACATTCTACTTTTCGCACCTCTTTTCCTACTAGCTAACATTCTACTTTCAGAAACACTTCTCCTCCTAGCTCATTTTTATTTTCACACCTCTCTTGCTAGCTAACATTCTACTATCTGCACCTCCTATCCTGCTAGCTTACATTCTACTTGAATCAGCCTGATCTCTTTGAAATCCGTGAAACTGCCACTGAGTATGAACATCAAAATCTGTGACAGTTCCACGGAAAGGCAGAAAATTCTGTGAAATGAACACGGATCAAAATCTGTGGCAGTTTCACGGAAAAGTCCGTGATTGGCGCAAAGTGAGACCTTGCTGTTAACTCGATGTAAGCGAAACCCCTAACCTAACCTTAACCACTCAGAAAACTTGTTGTTAATTCGATGTAAGCCTTTCCCTAACCTCTTACCTAACCTTAACCACTCAGAAACCTTGCTGTTAATTCGATGTAAGCCTTTCCCAAACACCTAACCTAACCTTAACCACTTAGAAACCTTGCTGTTAACTCGATGTAACTTGTATTATGTCGTAATTTATTGTTTGTAACCATGGTTATAGTGAGTAAAAATATGATAAAAAAGAACATTTGTAACACGTCTGCATCGCGTTGGTATAGAAAAGCCTGCATGGATTCGAACTCGCAACCCTGGTATGTGAGTCGCATGTTTATACGCCTGTCCACCATCCCCAACCTACCAACCTGCAAACTCTACGCTATTTACACTCTGCTACATCATGCTGCGATTCTGTGAAACTGCCACAGATTTAGAAGTTAAGGATCTGTGATTATTCCACAGAATATTCAGCCATTCCGTGAAACTGCCACGGAATTTGAAGTTAAGTATCTGTGGTAGTATCACAGATTTCTGAGAGATCACGTTGGAAATGCCTCCTCTCCTGCTAGCGAACATTCTACTTTCAGCACCTCCTCTCTTGATGGCTAAAATTTAACTTTTAGCACCTCATCCCCTGCTAGTCAACATTTTACTTTCAGCATCTCCTCTCCTCCAAACTTACATTCTACTTTTAGCAACTTCTCCCTTCCTAGTTAACATTCCACTTTCAGCAACATTTCTCCTCCTAGCCAACATCCTAATTGCCGCACCTCCAGTCCTGCTAGATAACGTTCTACTTTCAGAAACTCTTCTCCTCCTAGCTAATTTTTCTTTTCACACCTCTCTTGCTAGATAACATTCTACTTTCAGAAAGTCCTCTCCTGTCTAGCTAATTTTTATTTTCACACTACTCTTGCTAGCTAACATTCTACTTTCCGCACATCCTTTCCTGCTAGCTAAGATTTTACTTTCAGCACCTCCTCTCTAGCTAGCTAACATTCTACTTTCAGCACCTCCTCTCTAAATAGCTAATATTCTACTTTCAGCACCTCCTCTCTTGATGGCTAACATTTAACTTTTAGTACCTCCTCTCCTGCTAGCTAACATTTAACTTTCAGCATATCCTCTTTTGCTAGCTAATATTGTACTTTCAGCACCTTCTCTTCTGCTAGCTAACATTCTACTTTCAGAAACTCTTTTCCTCCTAGCTAATTTTATTTTTCGCATGTCCTCTCCTGCTAGCTAACATCCTACAATCAGCACCTCTTCTCATGCTAGCTAACATTCTACTTTCAGCACCTCCTCTCCTGCTATTTAGCAAACATGGAGCTGGCGGACCACCGGCAGTTATAGCTCACGGTCCTCTAGCTTTTTGCTAATCGTTTAACGGGCGGTCCAACAGCGGGAGTGTTGGCGAATGAGCTGTCTTCCGGCGGGTGAGCAGAGTTTTAGACAGAGATTCTCCGCACTCATACTGTTGTTCCAGTTAGTCCATAAGCTGCATATGGGCTATATCCTAGGCTAGGCTTATGTTCTCGATTTCTATCTGTAATGAAAAATATTTTAAACAACACAAACACAGTAAAGTTCACATTAAAATTCAAAATTGAATTCAGTTCTAAAATATATATTAAAGAAAAAAGCTTGTCTTTTTTACTTTAGACTATTTTTCAAGGTCTAAAATGCTGTTCACCTGCCAGTGGACCACTTGGCCGGCAGTGGACCGCTGTTTAAACGATGAGCAACCCACCTGGTGGACCACCAGCTCTGCCTCTGCTGGTCCACCTGTGTCCCGCCAGCTATATGCTAGCTGGGTAGTTAACATTCTAATTTCAGTACCTCTTTTTCTGCTAGCTAACATTCTACTTGTCATCCAAGGACCTTTATTTTGACATGAGACATTGCTATTCCTGTTTCAATTTCCAAACATTCCTTTTTGATTTCAACACTAAAATCTTCTTTACATATTCCATATCCAGTTTCAGTTTTTCTTTTAGAGCAGCAGGTTCCACCTCATATTCTTCCTCTTCCAATTAAGTTTGTCATCTATTGCTGCCATCTTAGCTTGAACCTTCTGGGCTGAAGACGTTTTTGATAACCCAATAGATGATACAAGCCGGATATCTATATTGCTGACACTGTCATGTGGTTCGATCTCTGTCTTGACCTGATTACCAGACTGATCAATCCATTACTGTGTGTTAGCTAGTGTTGTAGTACTCGAGACCGGTCTTGGTCTCGAGACCACTTTTTGATGGTCTCGTCTCGGTCTCGACCGCATCTGTACTCGGTCTTGTCTCGGACATTAAGGACTCTGGACTTTTTCTCAAGACCTTACCTGTGGAAATATCACTAAATTGCCAGTATATTGTCTAATGTTTTTGTTTACATCCTTGCTTTTATTGGATGTAAAACATACTATTCAAATCCAAGCAATAACGTGACTGGTCATTGCTAATTATGTATTTTTGTTACCGCTGTCACCCATCCCCGCCCCCTTTCACTTGCACTCCCAAGAAAGTGAGCTGTGGTTGTCTGGGAGTGGGAGAAGATGTCTGCAAAATCTCCAGTAATACAATTCGGATACAAAAATCATAAGGAATATATTTGTAAAACAACATCCAGAAGAAAGCATACAGCTTCTTGTAAATACTGCATTTCTTCGATTTCAGAGATGGTGGGGACTACTTCAAACTTTTATCGTCACTTAGAAAGGAAGCACAAAGAAAGGTAGCTAAGCTATGTCTAAAAGTGATGTTGTTAGCAAAGCTGGCTAGCTACCTGCCTCAGATGGGGATTGAAAACCGGTTCCACTCGAGAACCGGTTCTAACAGAGCCATATACAAAGCCATCAATTTTATGGGAATGTGGATCTTTCAGATCAATTTGAGAAGCTCTTTTGATCATGTTTCACATTTTATTGTGTCATGTAGTGTGGGGCACTGGTCATGGTCTTGACTCTGTCTCGCCCTCCCTCGGTCTTGGTCTCGGCTTGGTCTCGGCCCCTAAAATTGTTGGTCTTGTCTCGGTCTCAATACACTCTGGTCTTGGTCTTGGTCTCGGGTTAGGTGGTCTTGACTACAACACTGGTATTAGCCATAAACAATTCAAAACTTTTTATCTTGGGCTGATACCAGTCTAGTTAATTTTCCTGCTTTTCATAACAAATGTGATTGCACAGACTTTTGAAGTTCAGCAAATTCTTTCATAAGAACATCAAATGATTCTATTGTTGCATCACCAACACAAATCAGCTCATTTAATTCATTTATTCGCCTTGGCAACACACCAAGCTTGCTCCTACAAGAGCCAATTAACACATGGAGAGTGTCGCTCGCCCGCTGTTCCTCTTCGTTTGACATTCTATCTACCCACGAGCGACAGATTCCAAACCGCAACAAGCCCTGTTCAAAACAACAATGTATTCCTACATAAATTATGCAAGAAATTCATCCAAACCCCATACAGTATCTCACAAAGTGAGTACCCCCTCACATCTTTGTAAATACAGGTCCTTCTCAAGAAATTAGCATATTGTGATGAAGTTCAAAATTTTCCATAATGTAATGATAAAATTAAACTTTCATATATTTTAGATTCATTGCACACCAACTGAAATATTTCAGGTCATTTATTGTTTTAATACTGATGATTTTGGCATACAGCTCATGAAAACCCCAAATTTCTAACCTCTGGATATGACGCTGAACAGGTGCACTCAACTTCTTTGCTCGACCATGGCGAGGCCTGTTCTAGGCCATCTTTATGTAGAGCAACAATTCTTTTTTTCAGATCCTCAGACAGTTCTTTGCCATGAGGTGCCATTTTGAACTTCCAGCGACCAGTATGAGGGAGTGTGAGAGCGATAACTCCAAATTTAACACACCTGCTCCCGATTCACACCTGAGACCTTGTAACACTAACGAGTCACATGACACTAGGGAGGAAAAATGGCTAATTGGGCCCAATTGTGTGTAGGCACCTTTGTTGCCAGCGGTTTAGACCTTACTGGCTGTGTGTTAAATTATTTTGAAGGGACAGCAAGTTTATATTGTAAATACAAGCTGTACACTCACTACTTTACATTGTAGAAAAGTGTCATTTCTTCAGTGTTGTCACATGAAAAATTATAATCATATATCTCCTCCGTCATTGGTCACTCTTCACTTCCGGTGGAGAGAACGCTGGCACTTTGGCTGCCGCTTCTCCACTCGGTATAATTCTTTATTGTATATTTAGGTGCTATACCTTATTTTTGGATTCCTTTTTACTGGTTGTGCTTCTACATTCATGGACTGGATAAGATTAAAACTCTTTGCTGTGCCTGTGTACTCAAGTGGTGTGTCTGGATAACGGACTTCTCACTCCCTTGTGCTCTCGTTGTCCCCACGAAACAGTGTGTCTGAAGTTCTGTTTTTGGATTGGTTCAAACCGTGTTCCGTGTAGCGGTGTGTCTGATATTCACCTTTGATCTTATTTTGGTCATTACTATGTGGATTCATTTGCTATCTGCTGTCATCTGTATCTTATCATTACCTGGGCTCTGTGGTGACTGGATCCTTGGACACCTGGACCTCGCTATGATAAGGTATTCTCTGCCTGAACTGCTTTCACAGAAACACTATTTGTCGCTCAACATATGTGTCAGTGAAACTTTACGATCAATCCAACTTCTATATGGGTCTGAATATGTTCATAGGGGATCACAGCGGAACTTTAACATCACAGGGACTGATATTAAGGTCTTATGTTCCCGTCCCACATGGAGGCCTGCTGTTATTAAACAAAACATTGCTTGTGGTGTTTGCCGTGCAAACCTATCTTATTCACTGGTGCCTGCTATACTCTCTGACAAAGCACGTCCTGAATTCTTCAGGTTCGCGCACCTCAATGTTCGATCAATGAACAAAAAGTCAGATTTACTCTATGACACCATGTTGGACAAAAAACTTGATGTCTTTTGTATTTCTGAAACTTGGCACCAATAAAATTACTTTTTAAATCTCAACTTAAATCCACCGGGATTTACATATCTCGAAAAACCCAGAGTAAAGGGTAAAGGGGATGGCCTTGCCTTTGTATACAATGCCGAGATCTCTGTTACTGAAATTGTTGTTCCTTCTGTTTTATTATTTGAGAGTTTGGTTTTTAAAGTTAGTAGTGTTTCTCCTGTTCTGATCCTGTTTATTTATCAGCCACTGAAGTCTAACACTTTGTTTTTTGATGAATTTACAGAGCTACTTGCATTTGTAAATCATATTTGTCCATCTATAATTATTATTGGAGATTTTAATATTCACATTGATAATGCTAGTTGTTGTAACGCCCAGCCAGTGAGGGCTGGTGTTAACAGCTAAATGTAACTGAGTATGAACTCATTTATATATTGTTTCATTTTGTATTCTTTATAAGTCAGTGCTATCGCATGGTGGTTGAGTTTGTGTACGGTTATGTAAGATTTGAGTATAGGTGACAGCTCCTCCAGCCAAGCAGTTCCTAGTATATGAGATCAGGTGGATTGGGAGTAGATTGATGTAATTAGGTATTGCGATCAGCTGGGTTCCATTAATGAGTACGCTATGGTACAAAAAGGTCTGCTTGGATGGAGAGAGCTGTCGATCATTGAATCTCTCATCAACACTCTGTTCCGTGTGACGCTGTGGTTCGTTTGGAAGAGCATGCAAGGAGTTACTATGCAGAGGTTTGAATAGTGAGTCGCTAGGAGTTGGGAAGTGTATGCGTACGTCCTGTATTTATATTGTTAAGCTGTCAGTGTTCTGTGCCACTGTTGAGCATACATTGTGCTACGATCTGCCATGATGAAAGCTGAGTAGTTGTATCACTGTTCTACGACCTGCCATGATGAAAGCAGAGTAGTTGTATCGCTGTTCTACGATCTGCCATGTTGAAAGCAGAGTAGAACAGTACCAGCTGTATATGTTTAGGCGTGTGCCACTCGCTCCAGTGTTACCCTGCAACGACTCTGTATATGTATGTTCCGAAGGTCTACAAGTAAAAACCACTGACAACGTATCTATCCGCCTTGGACTCCCTCTCTCTCCACCACATATACACCCAGACCACACAAAAACGTTACAGTTGTAATCATGCTGGGAATTTTATGGAGATTCTGGATTGTTTTAACCTGATACAACATGTCAATTTCCCCACTCATCAAAAAGGTCATACACCTGATTTGGTGTGTACTGTTGGTGCTGTTATTAATCAGCTGGAAGGCAAAGATTTATGTATTAGTGACCATAAGCTCCTGAGTTTTATTTTATCTGTTCCTCTACAAAAACTACAAAAGAGGGTGATTAGTTTTAGAAATCTTAAAAATATTGATCTTAATCAGTTTTCATGTAAGATCAATAATATTCCTACTGAAAATAATGTTGATCAATATAATTTAATTTTATCATCATCTCTTGATGCGCTGGCCCCCAGGAAGGAACGTATTGTTTCATTTAAGAAATCATCACCCTGGTTTAACACTGAGCTTAGGGCTCTTAAAGTTAAGAACAGGCAGTTGTTATTGTTTCATTTAAGAAATCATCACCTAGGTTTACTACCGAGCTTAGGGCTCGTAAAGCTAAGAACAGGCAGTTGTTATTGTCTCATTTAAGAAATCATCACCCTGGTTTACTACTGAGCTTAGGGCTCTTAAAGCTAAGAACAGGCAGTTGTTATTGTTTCATTTACGAAATCATCACCCTGGTTTACTACTGAGCTTAGGGCTCTTAAAGCTAAGAACAGGCAGTTGTTATTGTCTCATTTAAGAAATCATCACCCTGGTTTACTACTGAGCTTAGGGCTCTTAAAGCTAAGAACAGGCAGTTGTTATTGTTTCATTTAAGAAATCATCACCTAGGGTTACTACTGAGCTTAGGGCTCTTAAAGCTAAGAACAGGCAGTTGTTATTGTTTCATTTAAGAAATCATCACCCTGGTTTACTACTGAGCTTAGGGCTCTTAAAGCTAAGAACAGGCAGTTGGAACGACAATATAAAAAATCTGGCCTAACTGTCCATAAACTTATGTATGACGAGCATATGGTTCAGTACAGTGATGCCCTCAAAATAGCAAGAACTGAAAACTACTCTCAACTTATTAATGATGGTACTGCAAATCCAAATAAGATGTTTAAGGTCATTAACAAACTCCTTAAACCTATCAACTCACTCATTTGTTCCTTTGTGCAACAGTGCAATACGTTTTTGAAATTCTTTGCACAAAAAATTTAGAATATTTATGAGTCTATTACTTCTGTCTCTCTTCATCCACCTCCTGAGATTCGGCTCTTAAATAGCACTTTAAATCGGTTTTCCAGTTTTAACACGGTCACCATGGATTACATTTCTCAATTAATTATGACGATGAATTCTACCACTTGTACTTTGGACCCTATTCCAACCTCTGTTCTCAAAGAGGGTCTGTCATCTATCAGTCCTCTCATTCTGAACATTGTCAATGCCTCCCTTGTTACTGACTTGTTCCCCAAGCCCTTAAGGTTGCTGCCATCACACCAGTTCTTAAAAAGCCTGGGTGTGTCTGATCTGTCTAACTACAGGCCTATATCTAATCTTCCTTTTTTGGCAAAGGTCCTGGAACAGGTTGTTGTGTCACAACTTCACTCTCACTTGACCTTGAATGAGCTTTTCGAACCTTTCCAATCTGGGTTTCGATCAGAACATTGTAAAGAGACTGCCCTGGTTCGAGTTATGAACGATCTCCTTGTCTCTGCTGACTGTGGTGCCATTACTATCTTGGTGCTGCTGAATCTGAGTGCCTTTGACACTGTGTGTGTGTATCTATTTTGATTGAGAGACTCAAGACTTGGGTTGGTATTTCCGGTACAGTGTTGGAGTGGTTTAAATCTTACCTCATTGATCGTACCCAGTTTGTTGTTTTAGAAAACAATAAATCTAACATTGGACAGGTATGTCATGGTGTCCCTCAGGGGTCTGTCCTTGGCCCAATTCTTTTTAATATTTACATGCTTCCTTTAGGGCAGATTTTTAGAAAGCATGGTTTGGGGTTCCACTTCTATGCGGATGATACCCAAATTTATATTAGCACGAAAACTAATATTCCAGGTATCTCGGCAACACTTTCTGACTGTCTGCAGGAAATTTAATTATGGATGTACCACAACTTTCTTAAATTGAATGGTATAAATTCAGAGGTTCTATTAGTTGGTACACCTGCAGTGCCCTATAAGTCAAAATTTTTGTTTACACCTTGAAAATAATTTTGTATTCCCATCATCTCAAATTCGCAATCTTGGTGTAATCTTTGACTCTCATTTGACACTCAAAGCACATATCAAGAGCATTTCAAAATCTGCATTCTTTCATCTCAGGAATATTGCCAGGATTAGGCCTTTTCTTTCATTACGTGATGCAGAAAGACTTGTCCATGCACTCTATCTCTAGGGTGGATTATTGCAATGCCCTGTATCTTGGCCTACCAGCAAA
This sequence comes from Umbra pygmaea, assembly GCA_016801145.1. Classification (NCBI taxonomy): domain Eukaryota; kingdom Metazoa; phylum Chordata; class Actinopteri; order Esociformes; family Umbridae; genus Umbra; species Umbra pygmaea. The sequence continues at coordinate 9,340 of JACXGM010037645.1, forward strand.
ATCTATAAAGCGCCTGCAATACATACAGAACTCCGCTGCACGTGTTACACATACTCGTTTTCGTCAGCATATCACTGGGGTGCTTAGGATCCTGCATTGGCTTCCTGTCCATGCCCGTATTGATTTTAAAACACTTATTTTAACTTTTAAAGCTGTCCATGGAACTGCAACATCATATATATGTGATTTACTAACGCTATATATGCCTTCTCGATCTCTCCACTCTGCTAACTATTTTCTCCTTAAACAACCTTCTTGCAGACTAAAAACTATGGGTGAAAGAGCATTCTCTGTGGCAGCCACGATGGCTATGGAATGCACTTCCTTTAACTGTAAGGAATGCCCCAACTTTAAGTAGTTTTAAGAAACAATTAAAAACCCATCTTTTTAAGATAGTGTTTGTATCTTAATTGTGAACACTGGAAGTTTATTTTATTCCACTTATTGTTTGTATGTATTTATTTTTGAATTGTACTGCTGTAGCGCTTTGGGTATTCAGAAAGGCGCAATACAAATAAAATGTATTATTATTGTAATTATTATTAAAGATGTGAGGGGGTACTCACTTTTGTGAGATACTGTACTTCTGCTTTAACAGAGATTAGATGTATGAAACTAGTGTGATTGGGACAAACAAATGGTTCAGCTTACCAACGTGAAACAACATAAAATTTAAAAAAAGGTTTTTTATATACTACATATTTTGGGGGCTTTTCAAACAGTAGGTGAATGAATATTTGCCTGTACCTGCAACATTATATTTTATGACAAAAAATTCAGTTTTTCTACAACCAGATGATCTTTTGAGTTTTATTCCATACCATTTCTTTTTTATAAAATGTACCACTGATTTCCACTGATCTAATCCCTGATGTAACAACGAGAATAACTTGTCAAATCTGAAATATTTGGGGAATAAAACCTTTTGTTGCATGATTCTCCCGGGATACCATTTTTACATCAGGTGACCCCAAATCTGGTCTTGACCCCTAGTTTGGGAACGGCTGACCTACACATTCCATTTAAATATTCTTATAATGTAAAATAAAATGATTTAAGTTGTAGATTACCAATACTACCATGAGCCACATTTTTTCATTCAAGTAGGTACATGACCTTATTAATTCATCCGTCAACATTCTCTGTGCAATATCCCATGGGTAGAGTCTGTATAATAAAAACTACAAATAAACTACAAAATCATCAATTTGTCTATGACATACAGTAGGGTCATGCACAGATATATTAACTGCAATCTGCTGAAAGTGGAAAAACAAAGATAGCTCCAATAAATAAAATATCTGTGATAGACGTTTTTGAGAATTGTTATTGCTTTGACTATTTAGAGGGCCTACAATATGAATATTTTAAAATATTGTAACGCCCTGCCCAGTGAGGGCTGGCATTAACAGAGACTAATGAATGTGGTCATGGTAAAGGGGGCGGAGTAATGATTTATGTCAAGGACAGTTTTCAATGTGTACACATGGAATCAGTAGGAGATGTTGTGGAATGTGTGGGGATAAAAATTAGGCTGTCTCCGGAAATGTCATTCGCTGTTCTTGTTTTGTATAGGCCTCCGACAGCAAATAATATATTTTTTGATCACCTAACTGACATTCTTAAAAAATGTGAGGCAAA
>JACXGM010037646.1:0-11046 GCA_016801145.1 Umbra pygmaea
GGTGTAGCGCTCTGTGTCAGAGGGCAACGTAGCCAGAGAGGTGTAGCGCTCTGTATCAGAGGGCAACGTAGCCGGATAGGTGTAGCGCTCTGTGTCAGAGGGCAACGTAGCCAGAGAGGTGTAGCGCTCTGTATCAGAGGGCAACATAGCCGGAGAGGTGTAGCGCTTTGTGTCAGAGGGCAACGTAGCCAGAGAGGTGTAGCGCTCTGTATCAGAGGGCAACGCAGCCAGAGAGGTGTAGCGCTCTGTATCAGTGGGCAATGTAGCCAGAGAGGTGTAGCGCTCTGTGTCAGAGGGCAACGCAGCCAGAGAGGTGTAGCACTCTGTTATCCTCAGATACAGACAATTTGATTTATTTATTTATTTGTGCTAAAATACAGTAAATAGAGTGTGTTTTTGTGTGTACATGTGTATTACTATATCCCATGTACTATACACGTATATGTGCTGTTCTGTAAGTGTGTTTGTGCCCCCGCTTCCCCCCACTTACGTTTTAAGTGTGCCCGACGTCATGAGTTCTGTAACAAGGACGATGCACTTGGAGTTCTTCCCCTTGGATGGCGACTCCCAGGAGTCATAGAAACGCACAATGTTGGGGTGCTGGAGACCCTTCAGCATCTCCGCCTCCTCCTTGAACCTCTGACGCTCTGTCTTAGACAGCTTACGGTCCTAGAGCAGAGAAACCAGACCAGTTTACTCAAAATGTACCAGAAGTTTCTATCCAGAGCATTTCAGTAACTGAATAACAAAGTTAAATTATTCATGAGGCACTTTCAGTGATTCTCTTGTCATATTATACTTTTATAATATATTATACCAACCTACGACACAGGCCCCAATCAAACAATAAATCAATCACTTAACGATAAAGGCCCATTATACATGATCAGATGCCAAGCAACTTTACAGTAACCTAGATGACTATCAACCAAAAAGCAGATTTTTACTGGCTGTGGCTGAGCTGAAGGTGATACTTAAGCCTTAAACAACGTTTTCCTTTGTAACAGCTTGGGTCTTTCCAACTTAATGGGAACACCAGTGAGACGCTGACCAGCACCATAAACCATACATGCCCCGGTCAACATAGTCGGCCCGAGGAAGAAACTTGTAAACATCGCTGTAAGTTTAAAAGGGTTTTCAGGGGTTTCACTTTTTTATGGAAATTCCACATTTGGAAATATTTTATTGACCGGTACCGTTAAGGTCAGATTTTAAATTGCATAGTAACAGCAGATGTCTCCATAATACGTCTTATGGTAAATCACGGAACAGGACTGTGTAGAGAGTAGAAAGGGGTGTGTGTGTTTCGTACGTATGTGTGTGTGTGTGTGTGTGTGTGGGGGGGGGGGGGTGAGGTATAATAGAACGCCACATTCCAGTCAGCGGTCAGCCATCAGTCAAATCTGGCAGCAGGATCTGAGCATGACGAACCAGAGGGGCACAAATCAGTATTACTTTCGCACACCGTGGGGCAACTCAACACACACCAAAACACACAGTTACTTTTAAAGGAGCAATGCAAAACACAAGTTCATTAGGGACTGTAGAAGGGGACACAAACACACACACACAGATCAGTTGCCTTTAGAGCAATATTTTACGTATTATATCACTAGGCCTCTCCTATATCGCCATTTCCCAGGCTTCCTCGCACTCTGCCTCCTATCCAGATACCCTTCCCAATACCCAGGCTAACCCGGGCTCTACCTCCAGATAGCTTTTCACAAGAGGTTTACTGGCTTATTTCTGAGGGGTGATCAGAAAAGACTGATTGCACAGTCCAGCACAAGTCACGTCATTCATTTTTTATTTTTCACAAGCAATCTGTGAGAGACAGGAGAGAGAGATCGAAAAAGAGAAAGAGTGAAAAAGTTAAACACTTTGGCAATATGTACATTGTTATGTCATACCAATAAAGTAATTTAAACTGACTTGAAAGAGAGAGGCAGTAAAATAGAGACAAAGATAAAGCAATGGAGAGGCAGTAAAATAGAGACAAAGACAAAGCTATGGAGAGGCAGAAATGGAGAACGAGCCTTATCAGTTCCCCTAGTCATCAATCACAGTCATTATTTTCTAGGTCATACGGAATTATATCCAAATTTTCACCAAAAAAAAGGTTGCACACACCCCCCTTACCATTACGACAATGCCATAGAAATGCACACCTGGGATGAAAAATTATTTTTAATAGAGAATTTGAATCCACTGCTGGGCATTCAAAACTGGGAAGTCTGCACCTGGGGCATTAGGAGGGGATCAGAACAAATGCTGAAAGCATTTAAGTAATCATATTTGGGGGGATTTTAGTTCATCAGCAGTGAGTTTGTCTTTTTAGCTAGAAGAGGCAGACAGGCACTAGCATATATCTGTAGGGAATCTGTATGCATCGGTCTGCGCTAAAAGGAAAAAAGGTCTGTCTGTAAAATGTATTAGATGTTGGCTTATTTTAAGCTTAGATGTCATCTGAAGTTCAAGCCATCCAAACACATTAAGGGCCAATAGAACGACCCCCCATTTCAGCAGCTCATTAATATCAATGACAGGTTCCAGAAGGGTCCGGTTTCTGCCAGCGCCTTGACAGAGCTGGGAAAGCAGTCGGTGTAGTGGTGTAAGTTGTTTTTTTCTGCATCTCATTTCTCAGATCATCAGCAAATGATTAAAGGGTTAGTTGTTAATTTGGCCATAACATTTGTATTTCAATATATGACATTTATAGATTCAATACTAATCTCTGAAAGTAAATTTAACATAATTTGGTAACAGCATGAAAAAGAAATTCAAAACACAAGTTAAACCCGTTCTGATATTTCTCATTGTTTGTGTTCCATCTCCAGGTTTAAGCACCTCCTTCGTAGATAATACAGATTGAGTAAATACTAACTAGCATTGACGCACTGAATGGAAATCAGCAGGAACAACTAGCATTGGGTGTACCCACTTTTGATGCCAGAGGTTTAGACCTTACTCGCTGTGTGTTGAGTTATTTTGAGGGGACAGAAAATGTATAATGTTATACAAGCTACTACCCACTACATTGTAGCAAAGTGTCATTTCTCCAGTGTTGTCACATGAAAAGTTATAATCAAATATTTACAAAAATGTGAGGGGTGTACTCACTTTTGTAAGATACTGTATAAAAAGGGGAGGGCCCTATAGCAAAAAATCCCTAACAATCCCTTTAAAGACAGAATGTGGTAGAGAAATCCTGGTGCAGGCAGAGACCTTAAGGAGCTGCACTATGCAGGTATTATCTGTTATGCCGATCCAACATCAAAAACTTGATGGAAGGACCCTCAGTCAGAACCTGATAACTAGAGCGAACAGCAAACTAATAGAGGTACTGTGGAATGAATATAACAGTATTTTACTACATCTAGAGAAGGGTTGCCAACCCTCTCCTCTGGATCACCCAGACAGGCCATGTTTTTGTTTTAACCCTGAAATGGCACATCTGATTCAATTACCCAAAGGCTACATGTGTAGCTGACTAAATAAATCAGGTCCGGTAGTTTATGGTTAAAACAAAGACATTGACATCTTAGCTTATTCAATTGATAAACGAGGTGGTCTTAATACAATGGGCTGTGTACCTTCAGATTCCCCACCCGGTACAGCCAGAAGAGGACTGGCCACCCCCTTGAGTCTGGCCCCTCTCTAGGTTTCTTCCTAGGTTACACCTACCGGGGAGTTTTTCCTAGCCACTTTGCATATATAGTGAAGACAGCAGGGTGGGTGTACAAATAAAATGTGAGGAGGTGGTGACACAACAGTAGCATCACGGAAGCCCGCAGTGACTTTTCGTGTTTCTTGGTGGCTAACCAGAAGTGACACATTTACCCCCCTGCTGCTTAAAATACAACACAGGTGATGGTTTTGACGCAACGCAACCTAAACAAGGACCTGTTGCAGTGAATGATCAAACACAGGTCAATGCATTAGTCTCACCGAAACACCCAGAAGGATAGAGAGGATGTGGGAGACCCACAGATGTGTAAGTAGTGCACTACTGTCACCTGGTCCCCTGTGGGCCGGTAGCGCAATGAAATAGAGCACAGTGTGTAACACGAATAAGATCCAGGTTGCGTCTCAATTTGCATACTATGCATACTAGTATGCCAGATTGAGATGAGTACGTCCCAAACTGCCGTATGCCAAACGTTCCCGGATGATGTACTTCAGGCGGATTTTGAAGTATGCAACATGCTTTTTGGGGTAAATGTCCCAGAACCCCCACACAACGAACGAGGGAAGGTTTCTCCTGACTTTTCACTAGATCGGCGTTCATGAAAGCTAGTATATATTGAGCTTGCTAGCACTTTAGCTAAACCCTAAACCAGCAACTACTGTACTTCATAGATCCTCCATATATCTCATTGAGCTCCATAACTCATTGGACACCGACAATTTGATTTTGATTTTGGTTCTGTATTCTAGCATCTTAATTAATTGGACAGTGACAATATCTGTTATTTTGGTTCCATACAATGAGGTTGAAGTGCCAACTGTCAGCTTTAATTTGAGGTTTTGTATATAACAGCACCTTTTGTACATGGTTCCCTCATTTTCAGGCACCAAAAACATGAAGACAAGTAAGCCTGTTTCACAGGCCCAAGCCAAAACATCCGTTCCACAATGTTTCATGGATGAGGTGGTATGGTTTGTGTCATGGGCAACTTGTTTTTTTCTTCACACTTACCTCTTTCCATCACTCTGGTACATGTTAATCTTTGTCTTATCTGTACACAGCACTTTTTTCCAGAACTGTTGGCGCATTTTAGCAGACTGTAATCTTGTCTTTCTGTTTTTCAGGCACATCAGTGGTTTGCATCTTGTAGGTTACCCTCTGTAGTCCTGCTGGTGTAGTCTTCTACGTATGGTAGATCTTGACACTTCTAAACCTTTATCCAGGAGAGTGTTTTTGATCTGTAGTGGATTTGCCAGGGGAGATGTCTTCACCAAAGTGGGTATTCTCAGTGCATTCACTACAGTTGTTTTCCTTGTTCTACCGGGTCTTTGGGGATAAATGAGTTCACCGTTTTTTTTCTTGTTAATGATGAACCAAACTGTTTACTTGGGCAATGTTCCTGATTGCAGAGCAACACCAGGGAAGAAACCCAGCGTCTGGTGATGTCGTTGCATCGCAAATTTTAAGCAGTCATTGCATTCAAAGGATATTCTAGCAGATACTGACAATTATTACTTTATTCTACATTATGTTAAACGATCCAAAGTTATTTCGTGCCCAAAAAAAGGAGGACCCCGGGGCATTATCCAAACATTTGAAATGGCATTGCAACACCAAATTGTAATAGGTAGCGAATGTATTTGTATTTTCTTTTGTGGTCATATATATTTTCGGACAGTATGATTTATTATCAGAATGTATTCAAACAGTAATGTGCATTGTAAGTATACGTTTTATAACATGCTACACATGCCTGAGCGTTCAACACATAATGTTGTCTTGAGTCTTTACCCCTCACTGACCCCTTCTCATATGAGATGAACTTTAAAATATGACCGATTTCAATATGAACGTTTTCAAAGAGATGAGGGCTTCTGTAGGATCATTGATGAGGAGTGAAGACATTAATGTGCACAATTGAGTAAATCGGATTGTGCGGCCCCGGGTTGCCAGGAAGGGGCATTTGGGTTGATGGCCTCACAAATTCCGATTAGGAATGAAAGCATGTTAGCCTATCTGTGCTTTCTAGAGGATTTTGCAACTATGGTACTTTGAAATCTGGGATGAAGAATATCACCTCTAAATCTGAGGCCATGACTCTCAGCAGGAAACCAGTGGATTGCGTGCTACAGGTAGGGAATGAGTCCTTACCCCAAGTGAAGGAGTTTAAGTACCTCAGGGTCTTGTTCACAAGTGAGGGGACAATGGAGCATGAGATTGGCCAGAGAATCGGAGCAGCGGGGCGGTGTTGCATTCACTTTACCACACCATTGTGACGAAAAGAGAGCTGATCCAGAAGGCAAAGCTGTCGATCTACCGGTCAATCTTCATTCCTACCCTCACCTGTGGTCATGAAGGTTGGGTCATGACCAAAAGAACGATATTGTGTGTACAGGCGGGAAGGTGGCTGGTGTCTCTTTTAGGGATAGGGTGAGAAGCTCAGTCATCTCAGAGGAACTCGGAGTAGAGCCGCTGCTCCTTCGTGTAGAAAGGAGCCAGTTGAGATGGTTCGGGCATTTCGTAAGGATGCCCCCTGGGCGCCTCCCTAGGGAGGCGTTCCAGGCACGTCCAGCTGGGAGGAGGCCTTGGAGAAGGCCCAGGACTAGGTGGTGGGATTATATCTCCACACTGGTCTGGGAATGCCTCGGGATCCCCCAGTCAGAGCTGGTTAATGTGGCCAGGGAAAAGGAAGTCTGGGGTTGCCTGCTAGAGCTGCTGCCCCCGCGACTGACTCCAGATAAACGGTTGAAAATGAGACACATACCTAGTAAGTGTTTTTTGTATTCTGTTGCAGTACATTCTTCGAAATGAATGTACATAAGATGGCATGGAGTTTAAATGATAAAAAATATTTGAGGCATAGGTGTATGCAATACATGTTCATTATGTAAAACAAATTTACCTATCACCGCACAGCGAATAATTTGTGCGACAAAATCATGTCTTTGCAACAGTAACTAAAAAAGTTAGTAGCGCAAGTGTCACCAGTGGAAAAAGTTAGTGTGTAGAGCCCTGGACCATGTACAAAAGGTGCTATTATTTCTGAACGGTTCAGCAGATATGAATATACCCTCAAACGAAGGCTGACAGTCTGCAATTCAACATCATTGTATCCTTCCAAACTCAAAGTGCCATCAGAGCCCATCTACAGAGAGCATGTTCACTCCCTATTAAAGGTACAACATGTAGTTTTACAAAACAATAACAAAAGATGTACTTTGCATTAAAAAAGCAAACATCACTATACCTATATTATATATATTTATTATTATCCTAAATGTTTCCACCAACTTTCAAATCCAGAGAAATTTGTAATATAATTCGAAGACACAGGACGTTTCATTTTGTCTTCCGTCAATGGCGTCATATAACCTTTGACTGCGCTTGTTGCTCTAAGTTCCAGGGAACCGCCAAACATAACGTGAATACAATTATAATATTTTTAACAATACATTACTTTGTCAGTGAATTTTTTTCTGCCGGAGACGCTAAATTGGAAGGTTGTCATTGACGATGAAAACAAAACCCATGATTCCATTCTACTTCCCGACGTCATCCAAGTAGGTCGAAAAGTTGAATGAACAAGTTCTAATGTCCTTTTGATTTCTTACAGGTTGAGTTGTTGTTGCCCATAACAAAGTAGCATTCTGCTATTGAATGCTGATTGGTCAGTGAAGGACTGATTATGACCAGAGATCCTGTTTGATGGCATCCGAAGTGGAACCAGCAGAGAATGTCTAACGTGAATATTTCGGCATGGTCTTTAAAACATTAGCAAACTAAAACTCTTTCTAGCACGTGTATTGACAGGGAGAGCCTAACCTGTCAGCTGTGTTGTCGATGCCTCGAGAGAAAAAAGCAGTGACTCAGAGCTTGCCTTAAAGCAGTATCTCTGGTCGTACAACGTGTATGACATCATTGACATTTTAAAAGGCTTTTTAGAACAAAAAGAGACTTTAAAAAAGTCAAACACCCAGCAGTGTGTATTTTCTTTGCCTCCCCTTTCAAATGCTACATTGAAATTACTAAACATAAAATGATATCCTGAGAAAAGTGGATTTTGAGGGGTATAGCTGCATAGATCTCCATTCATTCTGCACTCGCCAGTGAGCACCCTCATATGGAACCAGAGTGGAACTGCAACCTGTTCAGAAGCCGGAAGTTTTACGAGAGTGGACGTTCTCCCCTTAATAGACTTCTTATGAAAACAGTTATAAGTGACTACTTTGGAAATATCAACGACCAAATTTTCATATCTAAGTTGTAAGTAGACAAGCATAAGTTTATAACCATGCCTTTGTTCACCAGAAAATAATTTATTTAAAGGGCCGTCTGAATTATTTTCTAAGAAAATGATGATAAACCTGCGAAACGTAATAGGTAATGTAATTAACCCATTATTGTATAGTTACAAAACACGAAGCTAGCAATTATAATGTCAATTTCAAGACGCAATTTAATGACGGGGTAGTATGTCCCAATACTGGCATACTTGCTTACTACATACTTAAAAGTACCTACTTTACAATCATCAATGTAGTACGTAGTATGGGAATTGAGATACAGTTTCACCCTGCTGGAGCACAGGGCCTGAGTTTGAGGAGCTGACATGGTACAACACACTAGGTCACACGTAGCAGTAGGCAGACGGGGGGTGATGCCTTGTTACAAACAAGGAAACATTGATGGAGCCAACAGGGTCTAGGCGACAATGATTCATTTTTCCAAAGGGTTTGCCAGCTCGAACGGTCAATGGCTATATGCTCTAGCTATCAGATCAGTGAGTGTGCAGGCTGAAGCTTGCTATTCACTGTGGCACGTGAAGCTCTTAAGGCTCTCTCATCTGCGTAACGCACACAAATAAATTGGCAGGCGGTTCGGCGGTCGGACAGCCCCAGCACCACACAACGCGGTTCGAAACGCGCGACCCCTGCACTCAGCCAGCTGCTCTCACTTTGTCAAACAACAAGTTTACATAAGACCAGAACCCCATCCCGGCCTGGACCTGTCCTGGGGCACATTGATACATTCATTTTCCATTTCAGCACATTATCAAATCCTTAAACAGAGGCGAAGCTAACCAGGTAAAGTGTCTTGAAGGCTGGATTCAAAGTGCCGTGACATGGGTGTGATTACTGGGCGGGTCTGAATGGACCATGAAAGTAGTATTACTAGAATAACCAGACCACAGCGATTCGATTGAAATGGGAAATGTCCATTGTAGCCTTCTTATTTCTATAGTGGTGTTTAAGCCCATTACAGGGCTTGATTACGGCTGCTGAATGGGTAGAAAGCAGTCTCTGCTGCCAGCGGGTTAATGGGTTCAACCGAGAAAGACAATATTAGATCAATTCAGAGCACTATAACCATCGGCTGAGTGACAGATGACAAAGAGAAGGAAACGGGATGGATGATGTCATTAGATCCAAGTTAACAAACCTCACCTGATACAAAGCCCATACAAATACAGACCTAAACTTTAACACACATATTACTGTGATGTATACAATACACTAGACTTGTAGTCTGAAGGTTGCAGGTTCGATTCCCGACAGTGCTAAATCTTGTGTCCTTGGGCAAGGCACTTTACCCTAAGTTGCTTGAGGGGGATGTCCCTGTACTTACTCTAAATTGCTCTGGATAAGAGTTTCTGCTAAATTACTAAAATGTAAATGTTCCCAATTATGTATATTTCATCTTACTTTTAATAAATATACAAAACACTATACTACTAGCTGTGAATTTAGAGATATGGGTTATACAGACTAGCGCTAATTCCTTATTATTCTCTCCGCATGGTTCTGAGTGTCTCTGGCTGCCTCTGAGCAAATGTTGGTAGTGCTACAGTCACTTCAATGATCAAAGACAGAATGATAAGAAACAGGCTGCTTTAGCGTCACTGAGTGTGCGTTTGTGCGCACGTGTGTGTTTGTGTGCACATGTGGGCTGTGTCCGATTCAGTGGATGAGTATCTGAAAGACCACCGGCACCCACCTATAATCTCTAATAATAGCCCAACACTCAAGGGCAGCGTGTCAACTTGGACTGGGTGTCGATAGTTAGCGTACAGTACAGTCTGATTAACACCCACATCTCAGAGCCTCTTTTAACTCGTTCCTGGTGGGCTAATGCTAAAATAGCAGCCCGCTGGACATAGATAACCTATATGGACATGAACCAAAGATTAGTTCATTAAGGGATCCCGTTGGCCAGAACGTGTTATTACAAACATTCTGAAAAATGTTAAGGTGAAAGACAAAATGGTTAATTTAGCAAGGGTGTAATGAATAATGAAACCCCTACATGTGACATTACGTGGGCCCCATGGCAACAGGGAACCAGCCAGGCTTTTGGGAAATGGCCTCAGACTATTCCCCAGGGTGTGAAGAGGGCAGTTCTCAGGGATTAGAATAGCCCGTGTAATCCACTGGACACTCTCCCAGAACATTCATAGGTAAAGAAGGATGTGGGAACTGGCTGAATGGCTGGTTTTGTGTGTGATTACTGTACCTTCCCAAGCATTGCAGATAGAAGGCCAAACAGACAGAAAGACAGGAAGGCAGACAGACAGGCAGATGGACAGGCAGACCGTTAGACAGGTCAACAGACAGACAGGCAGCTATCACTAAGTTATATAATGAAGTATTGCCAGGCTGTGGTGGGTATCAGGCAGCGGCTAGCAAAACAATCCAAAACAATAAAAAATGATCCTCCTACTTCTGTCTCAGATAAGAGGTCAAACCAAACAACAATACTTCTGCTTTAACTTTAAAGAGTGAAGGTCAACCCTGAGAGGACAGCTGGCAACTCACAACACTATGAAACTTTGAGAAGTATGTTTTCGCAGGAAAAACTCTCTACCTTAGTTGTTTATAAGTCAGATTTGGTTCACAACCCACCGGTTTAAAGAACCAAACCAGACCCAGAGACAGAACAGCCAATGACAGCATTCAAATGAACTCTGCTAAGAAATGCTGCCGGTACACAAACGTACACAGTACTCGTGCATACACACAGTATACACTAACACACACAGTACACACTAACACACACAGTACACACTAACACACACAGTACACACTAACACACACAGTACACACTAACACACAGTACACAAATGTACACAGTACTCGTGCATACACACAGTATACACTAACACACACAGTACACACTAACACACACAGTACACACTAACACACAGTACACAAATGTACACAGTACTCGTGCATACACACAGTACACACTAACACACACAGTAAACACTAACACACACAGTACACACTAACACACACAGTACACACTAACACACACAGTACACACTAACACACACAGTACACACTAACACACACAGTACACAC
>JACXGM010037647.1:0-11046 GCA_016801145.1 Umbra pygmaea
AAGCTGCTTCGTTGCACACCAATTTCTCTCTCTTCACAGAGAAACAGCTGATTAATGATCTACATACTAGGATAAGTGTAAATGAGCTGTGTGAGATTGTAATCAAATGTATACATTAAAATAGTTTGAGTATAACTAATATATACATAGCCTATAGGCCTATATACAGATCAGTCTCAGGTTGAAACTTGTAATTCTGCGAGTTATGTTGCACAACTTAATGTATGCCTTGAGGTTGTTATTGCATTTTAGAATATGTTTTCCCACTTAGTTCCACTTAATATTTAGTTTTTTTGAGAGATGATATTGTAAGCAATTTAGGCAATAAAAATTTGGTTTTTCAGAAAATTAAACCAAAGTATTGTACATTATTGCCCTTCAATAAAACAAAGTATTTCTTAGCCGATTACTCGATTAATCGATGGAATGATCGATAGACTACCCGAATACTAAAATAATCGATAGCTGCAGCCCTAGCCTGCACGTGCGCACGTTGTTGAAATCAAAAGATGGAGCAAAAATTGTGGCTACTTAACAGAGACACAGAAGACGAAGACTCAAGTGTAATATGACAGAAGTAGAAGAGCGCAGAATGCAACAGGCAATTCCCTCTTTCTTCAAAAGTAGCTAAAAAATATTTGACCATTTGCGCTACGAGCATTCCCTCAGAATGTGTGTTCAGTGCTGCAGGTAACGTCGTTACATCTGTCAGGGCCTCCCTTAAACCTGACAAATGCTGTTTTTTTCTAGCAAAAAATATGAAAGCTGGATGTAAAACCATCCTAGTCGATATTTAATTTTGCATTTATTTATTTATGAACGTGTTCCTTACTATGTTCAATTGCCTTAGCCTCTGGTGTGTGCGCAAAAGTCTGTGTGTGTGTGTGCGTGCATGCGCAGGGGGGATTTAAAGTGGTATACTGCACTACCGCGGGATTTTCTTGCTTTTCAACCGCGGTTAGAAAAAATCCATAGCGCCCTAGTCATTGCTGCTGGCCACACCTCCTTACAACTTCCAGTTGGCCAAGTGGACGTCCCCTCTTTAGGTTTCATATATTTGGCCCAGTAAGTAATTTTACTATGAATCAGCTTTTTATCATCAGCAGCATGGTTCTGGAGTAGCACCCCCTAGACAGGGCTGTAGTCTGTGTACACTTTACGTCCTTCACCTAATGGATGTGCAATCCCAATAACCAATACATTGAGAAACTTGTTAAAACAAAACATGGAAGGATGGAGTATATCGTAACTGAAGTGGACGAGTGAATTATGATACATAGGTCCTAATAAACCACTTTTCTTTAACCTAGCTTTATGTGATTTAGACCAAGTTGAGGATTGTAATAAACATTGGGCTCTTGAGTTCACGGCTACAAACAAAGAGGATAACTGATGACTCCAACTGAAATCTGCTTCTGCTCTGTTGCTGCATACATTTTTAGTTCCATGACTCCTTCACTGTAGTCCTTTAGGAGATGGCAATTCAAGCAAGGTTGTACAAAATATAATTGGATGATCTACACTTGTATCATCTCTTTCCATTCAGAGTTTCTCATCTTTGCTTCACCCACAGTTTCTCTTGCTTTGACTTAAGTCCATTGGTTTTTGGGATCAGTCATATTGGGACAAACTTGGGACAGTTTAGAACAGAGATTTTTTTCCTCGAAGTAAGGTTGGTGCTACTTAGGTCTGACCTTCTTGCGAAGAAGAAATAAAATAGTGTTCAGAGTATAGAGGCTAGCCATGCAGTGTTACTGTAGCATAGCAGTTGTTTTTATTAAACCTTTCAGTATGAATTGCTGACCTAGGATTTGTTCTTTTCCTTTCCGATCCTAATCAATATGATTACATGGATCCTAAATCAACTTCCTTGAGGCGCTTGCTCCATACACACCCAGATTGAAATTGGAACGTTAGCTGAGTTTGCTTAATCAGTGATTGTCAGTGTGACCTGGTGCAGACAAGTCTTTAAGACAGGTCCTGTTTTCTCTACTATCGTTTAATGTAAAGGGTGGATGAGACTTCCATTCTGCCCATTTTGCTGTTGAATTTAAGGAATGTTTAAAACAGTAATGTACACACGCACGCACGCACGCACGCACGCACGCACGCACGCACGCACACACACACACACTCAAAGCATACAGTCTCTCAGGACAATGAATAAAGCGTAGTTACAAACCTTGTAATCATAAAGGTGTGTGTGTGTGTAATTGTTTTGTGGCAAGACCAAGTCTGTGCTTGTCAACATGGGTAGTCATTATCCCAGTAAGGTTAGTTTCCCATAGTTTTACACACATTTACAGACACAGAGACATCAAATAAACGTGAAGGCCTAAAGTACTCCTCATAGACAGGGGACACTTCACTGGACGTACAGCCTATGAAAAAACTGAACACATTCCTGACCTGAGATAACAGATATATTGGATTTATTTTCTGCAATTATAACCCAATTATTTAGTCTTCAGGAAATTACTACACAGGCCAATATCTGTGGAGATCCTCCACGGGCTAACAAATACATTTAGCAAATTGTGCACTTGGCAATATTTGAAATTGTTTTTTAATTTTGCTCCAAATATAGCTCATCTTTTACTCGCTGGCTGCATGCAAGTCATGTCATTCTGTTTGACTACATCAAACCTATTCACTGAGAACATTTCTAAAGGTAAAGAAATAAAAACCTTTAAATGACCTAAATCCTCCTGAGTTTCATGTGTTTAATAGCAGTTCACCAAGTATGCATTAAATTGACTAACACATGTAAACACCTGAGTGTTCTAATCCTTTTTACTAGTAGTGTATATTTGACATATATTTAATACCATTATATTTTAATACCATTATCTCCATCTAATGTGGAGTTCCGCAAGGGAGTGTACTGGGTGCATTACTTTTTTTACTGTATATTAATGATTTGAAAATGGTTTGTTCAAATGAACTCTTTTTATATGCAGATGATGCAGCAATAATTGTTTCCCATGAAAGGAAAGAAAAGGTTGAAAATGAATTAAGTACAGAAATGGAAAGGGTATCCAAATGGTTTGTCATTAATAAGCTTTTTTTACATCTTGGAAAAACTAAGTCTATATTATTTGGTTCGGCTGCCAAATTAAGAAAAAGCACCAGATTAGTGGTAAAGGTTGGTGACTTGATCATTATCCCAAAACAAGAAGTAAAGTATTTGGGATGTGACAGGAGTTAATATGGCATCTTTAGTTCATTCCAAAATATGTAATAGGATAAAAAATTTTGCAAGACAAACGGCTTATTTAAATACACAAACGTTTAAAATGTTAGCTAAAGCATTAGTGCAGGCACACTATGATTATGCTGCCACATTTTGGTATAGTGGATGTACGAAACAAATTAAAAACAAATTGCAGACTGCTCAAAACAAGCTATGTAGGGTAATTTTGAAAGTACATCCTCAGTTGCATCTTGACGAGAATCATTATAGAGAGGTTGGTTTTTTAAAAGTTGAAGAAAGGGTAAAAGTCTTAAAACTGGTGTTGGTGTTTAAAATAATAAAGAAAAGAGTTCCTGGTTACTTGATAGACTATTATGTCCAGGTAAAGAATGTCCATAGACATTCCACAAGGGGGAGTAACACTGATATCTATACTTATAAATTTAATAGATTTAGAGTTCAATGGGGAGGAATTATTTTCTTTATACTAGTGCTATAGCCTGGAATGAGTTACCTGGTTGTATAAAACTGATACATACGGAAAGCGTTTTTAGAAAGGAAGTTAAAAAATGGTTTTATTAACATTAACCAAGGGAGGATGAGGAGTTTGATGATGAGCTTGGTGATGATTTCAATCCATGTATGTACTGCTCCTATCTTTTTTTTGTGAGGACCACAATGGAAATAAGCCTTTGGCTTTTTTGTGATTTAATCCTCGGCAACTCGTTGTAATGATTGAGAATACTGTCTAAATAAATTCATTCATTCATTCATTAGGTATGTGTAAATGAGAACTATTTAATAATTTTAATCATTTAACAGTGATAGCTATCTGTCCTAAATATTACATCATGAATATAATCAAGCTGAATTGTTTTAAAAACTTCACTAAAGCCCAAGAGTATGCATAGCCTATTGCAAATTTGCATCCACAAATATTTTTGTAATTATAAATACAGCCCCAAAAACAAATCAGCCCCATTTAAAACCTCTGGAATGTGATCAGGAGGAAGATGGATGGTCACAAGCCATCGAACAGAGAAAAGCTACTTTAATGTTTGCACCAGGAGTGGCATAAAGTCACTCAACATGAATGTGAAAGACCGGTGGAGAGCATGACAATACACACAAAGCCAGTTTATTTTTATTTTTTATTCCACCAAATATTGAAATGTGTTAACACATTTGTATTGTTTTTTTTAAACTATGAAGTTATTCTCTAAGCATTTTTTCGAAGGTCTGACAACACTGCATCTTTATTGTTATTTTGATCAGTTGTCATTTTCTGCAAATCAATGCTCTGAATGACAATATTTGTATTTAGAACTTGGGAGAAATATTGTTATGGAATAAAAGACAATTTTTTTCATTTTACCCAGACATACCTAAAATACTAAAACCAGAGACATTGATGATGTTGCAATGGTCTCTTAATTATTTCCGGAGCTGTATAACAACTTTTTTATCACATTAGACAAGCATTGTTATTCCAACTTCTCCGGTAGCCTAAATCTGCATGATTTTGTCTTGCTACTCACATGATTGAATCTCTAACTCCAGGGATTCAGTAAACAGTTCACTGAAGATTTGATTAAAGAGATTGAATCGTTCATGATTCACACATCACTATTTAGTACGCTAGTATAGCCTGCATCGCTCAACTCTATCGTTTTCAGCACAGGCCATAGCCTAACATGGAATGGTAACCATGATCTTTTGTTATGGCTTCCAATGGGATCAGATGGCACTGAGAGCCCTGCGTGGGACACATTCTGGTCCTTGTCTAAACAGCCCCACCATAACACAGTGTTCACTGTAGGTTTGTATAATCAGCAGCAGATGGATCCCAGAGGGGAAACGTCTCCTTCTCTCCCACATATTATTCCAGACCCCGCAGGGACCTGACTGTGGGAATAGTTTTCACAGACTCTGCTATCCTGGGCACTGGTAAATAAAACGCCTACGCTGGAAGGTTCATGTTTAGCATAGGAGTTATTTGAGGAGATCACATGAACACACACGCACTTCTGCCTGCTATAGAATGGTCTGACCCTTGACCCCTGATTTGGTTTTTCTACTGAAGTGGGTCTGTGAAGCCGCTAATGAATGAATATCGGTTCACGGCACTATGAGCGGTATGGTCACTAATAGTGCACTATACAAGGGATGGCATGCTATTGGTTCATCAACCAGAGAGTGATGGTTACTGTTGGCCTGGATCCCTCCCTAGGCTGTCAGCCGCATGTTAGTCTGTCCAGGGTGTCTGCTGGCCCTGCTGTTCTACATGAGATAAAACCCACACGACTCACTGGCTTTAACTGGATAAACTCATTGGATCAGGCTCCTACCAAGAGGGCTGTGCAGAACAGAATCAAATGTTCCTGAAAGCCCGCCCTGAATGGTGCCTTATTTGGAATATAGTGCACTAGCTTTAAAAGGAACCTGTTAAAAAATAGTGCACTCTGTAAGGAATGAGACACAGGCATTGTGCTGTACATCCAGCTGACATACCAGTGAAGTGTGTGACCTCAAACTGACTGACATGTGGGGCATGGGCCTTTGGCTTTGGCTGTACTCTACAGCACCATATAGTAAAGTAGTTTTCTATTGTGGCTTTTGTGTGACTGTTGTATGTGACTGTATGTCCTTTTTAAAGGGCTTTGAAACCACATCATAGCAGAAGTCGGGTAACACAGGCCAGCTGAACATACATGTGGAGTTGTGCATCTCAGTGGTGACTTGAACATTATTGTAATTATCTGGAGTGGGGCTCTGGTCCCTGTGATGAATCATGATGACTCCATACGCTGTGAAGTTTGACCGATATGGACAGAAATATATCATTCTCTTGGCAGAGTGTGAAAACGAAGTTCAACATGAAAACTTACCAATTCCATTCATATGTTTTAATTGCATGCAAAATATTTGTTCACACTAGTAAAGCAGTTGTCAGACATTACACAGAAGTTTGTAGATGACAGGAGTCTTTTTTCACCCCTTCCCAGTTTGTCATGTCCGATCTCCGTTGGTATCTTCACAGCAAGTGATGGTAGAAGATTGATCTAATTTCCTCTAAGCACGCAGTAAACTGTAGTTGATAAATGTGGTGAGGCTACACATTCATCAACTCTACAACCCTGATTAAATAAACAGGCACCTAACCTACACAAGAAGTCACTAGAAAGCACGTGACACGGTTCCCTGTGTCTGACTATCCACCCATCCACCAGACCCGTAGGCATGGATGGGCTTGTGTGTGCATCGGCCCATCCATTCAAGAGTCTGGCACTCCCAGATAAGTAGCAGGTTTTGACACATATCATTTTAGATCTTGTTATAAGAGGAAAATAGTTTATTTATGCTGACTGGCCAACTGAACAATTTGTAACTTCAACATTATATGCGCTTTCAGAGTAATACACTTCTATAAACCTTGCAGAGTCAAGTGTACTCTGATAAAGTTGATTTTCAAAATGTAAAAAGTATGTTTTCTTAGCTATTTATGAAATCTAGACATTTAAGACACCTTTGATGCTGTAGCAATGTTAACTTGGTAGACAAAGTAGTGACCACTTGTTTTGCTGATATTATCTAAACAAAAATCTTTAAACAGTGTAATTTTCATATTCTAGATTGATTACACATAAAGTAAAATGTTTCAAGCCTTTTTTTGTTTCAATCTTGATGATTACAGCTTACAGCTCATAGAAATAAAAAATCCAGAATCTCAAAATATTAGAATAAAGAATATACAGGTCCTTCTCAAGAAATTAGCATATTGTGATACTGGACTGTTGCTCAGTGGTCCAAAGTTCTCTTTTCAGATGAAAGTACATTTGGAAGTTAAGGTCCCAGAACCTGGTGGAAGAGTGGAGAGGCACGTAATCCAAGTTGCTTGAAGTCCAGTGTGAAGTGCTTTGGGGAGCCATGTCATCAAGCTGTCTACCAGGAGATTTTAGAAAATCTATGTATTGTCAGGAGGAAAATAAGAGACACCAGACCCAACAATACAGACAGGCTGAAAGCCGCTATCAACATGGGCTTCCATAACACCTCAGCAGTGCCACAGGCTGATTGCATCCATGCCAGGTTGCATTGATGCAGTAATTCATTCAAAAGGAGCCCCGACCAAGTATTAAGTGCATAATTTAACATATGTTCCAGAAAACTTTTCTCAGGTCAACATTTCTGTATTATACAGGTCCTTCTCAAGAAATTAGCATAATGTGATAAAGTTCATTATTTTCCATAATGTAATGATAAAAATTAAACTTTCATATATTTTAGATTTGTTGCACACCTACTGAAATATTTCAGGTCATTTATTGTTTTTGTTTTTTTTATTCCACACTTTGCTTGTGCACCTTTTCCTACCACACTTTTCCCTTCCAGTCAACTTTCCATGAATATGCTTTCATAGAGCACTTTGCAAACAGCCAGCCCTTTCAGCAATGACCTTCTGTCAGTGAGTGTCTTCTGTTTTTTAGCAATGATCATGAAAGCTATCATGCATTTGCAGCGAAAATGTTCTTTATTTACATAGATGGATAACCTACTTTTGTTTTCTCTATCCAAAAGACATTCTCCCAGAAGGATTGTGGCTGGTCCGCATGTGGTATGGCAAGTAGTCAGGAGTTTTTGTGTTTCTCTCTTAGAAGGGTGGTCTTACGTGGTGTTCTACCATGAAACACATTTTCATTCAGACAGCGATGGATGGTGCAACTTGAAACTTTTAAGATTGAATGTAGGCTTGGAATTCTTTGGTTAAGTTTCATCTTGCAGCCACGTTCAGGGATGATGGCTATAGTATAATAATATTGGAAAACTTGCTCACAGGAACATCAAGCTCTTTAGAGATGGTCTTGTAACCTTTATGTTGACCATGCTTGGCTATTATCTTCTTTCCAACTCTCTGGTTTACCGTCTCTTCCATTTTCAGTGTGATAGACACAATGACACAAATTAGCCGAATGAGTACTTTTCTCCATGTAAAATGGCTGAATGATTATATTATAGCAGATACCTGTGATACTGATTAAAATGAATGGTCTGCTTGGCGTATCACTACAATTCAATGAAATCAATTTGTCTTCCACTGCAAACTAAAGACATTCATGTATGGATGACAAAATGTATTTTAATTTCAGCCCTTCAGGGTGAATGGTGCATTATTTGCATAAAATGCAAGGGTAGGTTACAAATACTTTAAGCGACGTCTGTAGATGCAGTATTGTAGCAATGTGCAAATACCAACATAATGTGTCTCAGTAAGTTGTTGACCATCACAAGCCACCAGAACAGTTTTAATGCACCTTGGCATGGAGTCTAGAGTCTCAGTAACTCTATTGAAGGAATGGAACCCATATATGTTTAATAGGTTTGGATTCATATCATTTTCAAACTTATCAAACCATTCAGTTACCCCTCGTGCCCTGAAAATGGGGGAATTTTCATCTTAGAAAAGACCACTCCTACCAGGGTAGAAATGTTTCACCATGGGATAAGTGACCCTTCCCTCTAAGGGGATAAGTGGACCCAAACCATGCCAGAAATATGCCCCCCACAGCGTCTGCATTCATTACGTTTGGCCTAGTCTTGCATGGCCATAACTTGGTTAACAACACAAGGTCTGATAAGTATTCTTATTTTTGCACATTGGAAATGGAGAAAAACGATTCTAGTAAGTGTTCTCATCAGATGAAAAACGTTTATAACCAAGAATGAATTTGGGTATACTGGGAGGACACATTGGCGGGACTTGTGTTCACGCGTTTTAGTGAGAAGGCAGTAATGTCACCTCCCTCTGTTTAATTTCTGGTCCCGCCCCTGTGTGCTAATTTTTATACAAAGTTTTTCATCCATTTGCACAATGTCTGGGAATATCCGTACTGTACATATACTGTACAGATGAATAATTATTGCTTCTTTTTAAACAGTTGTTTGTGTGCTGCTGGTGGCTCTATTGTCACAACTGGTAACAAATCCTGTAGGTGTATTTGCACATTAACCTGTTTTTGTAATGTCTTAAATGTAGATAGTTTAAAGCAAAAATATTTACCGTACACATTATTTCAGGCTTAGAACAAAATAACATCTGGCAAATATAGAGTTGAAATGTCACAGTTGAAGTTTGAAACTCAATATTACACTTTATATAAACAACCAAAATGCCAAGTTAGTTTTATGAGCTGCACAGTGAGAAGATTATTCTGAGAGAGTCAGCTGATCAGTGTGCCCTCAGATGATTTCCCAACATGCAGTAAACAAGTTCCAAACAAAAAAGCAGATATTGCATAGCAGTCTGAACTTTTATCCATAACAAGATCTAGGTGTCCTAGTGGATCATTGTGTAGGTTTTGATGTATGTCCTGCTGCCACCTGGTAATTTATGGCTCTGTGACAGAGAGCTGATAAAGATCACTGGTGATTTGGTTTGCTGATGGACTGTTTATCTGCAGGTATATGTAGGCACATACACTATAGAGCCAAAAGTATTTGGACACCAATTATAATAGTGGTCTGAGGCTGACTGTGATGTTTAACAATTATGTTGCTCTTAACGTGGCCATACATTTGGCTGGAGTTGCAGAATTGCAGCGGGGTTTCCTGATTTTGTCTGTACATAGCCTTCCTTCTCTTAACCAGGTCAAGAATGAAATGTCATTGCTACAGATGAATGAATTCATATTTCCTCTATCTCTCAGCTGGTAGCAGTTTACGATGAACAGGAACCTCACAACGGCGGTGATGGAACCAGCTCCACCGGCACGCAGAGCCCCGACCTGTTCGCCACTGAACTCAACTCCAGCAACATGTCTGCCTTCCAGCCTTACCAGGCAGCCAGTGAGATTGAAGTCACACCATCTGCCCTGCGAACCAGTACGTTTGCAATGAAATACAAATGTTCAGCTATAAATCTGTGTAATGTAGAACAGCCATGCTTCTTTTACAACCTGAAAAAGTTAACAATTTTGTTTCAATTAAATACACCCCCAAGGTTCAAGAAACATATGCCACTGATTGGAAGCTGTCTTTAATTTAGCATATTCCATCAAATGTGGATATGCAGATGGTTTCCATTTTCGGAAAAATTTTTAGATTTCATTCACATCCAATGGTCACATAAAATGTCTTGGCCCTCTGTGAGTGGTCACAAAACCTTCATACTGAAACCATTACCTAAGATTAGCGTGGATAAGCATTGGCTTCTAACAGGTTTTTGTGTGGGAACAATCCTCCTTGAGTTCAGAATAACAATGTTTCAACAACCTCAATCAAATGTGTGCCCGAGTGTACTGCACAGAAAACATTACTTGTTTTGTTGAGTCAGGCAGAAGAATAACAAAGCGTCTCCAAAATGTCTTTGTTTTCTTCCCGTTTGTCTTTAAACATGTCCACGGAATAGACCACCCATGACAGAGTGGACCTGGGACACCAACTGGAGCTAAAACCCTGTTTACAATGTCCTCTCCAGCCTAGAGTGTTTCAATCCTATATCCTGTTGGAACAGTTCCTAAGGGCTGGCTGTTCTCCCTGCCTGGTTCCCACTCAGAACTTTGACACATTGCTATCCGATGACTTCTGTTTATGTCAACCCCCTTGATCCAAACACTGTGCAGGCGGCCTACAAGGCTGTGCAGCATTGTGAAAGGGGATGGTGACAAGATGGCGCCTGTGTGTTCGGCTTGCAGTCTGTTGCTCTCTCCATTGCTCTCCTGGCTTCTCTGTCTGTTAACCGTGTCTGTCTCCTGCTCTACGCGCCTGGTATACACCCGACAAACGCTCATTGATATCCGCCTCTCTGCTGTTGACTCACTCATTAATTTCCAATCGTTTGACGTGGAGTGTCCCTG
>JACXGM010037648.1:0-11046 GCA_016801145.1 Umbra pygmaea
ATAAACACACAGACAGGGTCTTGGAGACTTGTAGCCCTGAATAAACATGTATGTATAACAGCAGAACATGACATAACATAAACACACAGACAGGGTCTTGGAGACTTGTAGCCCTGAGTAAACATGTATGTATAACAGCAGAACATGACATAACATAAACACACAGACAGGGTCTTGGAGACTTGTAGCCCTGAATAAATATTGCACTGGATTTAGAGTAGCTGGTTTAGCAATAGGATAGATTGATGCATGAACTCTAACTCTATTCTGTGTGTAAAACATGTGAGGAGTCATTTGATATTTTTCTGTGTGTAAAACATGTGAGGAGTCATTTGATATTTTTCTGGCCAGTCTGATCATACTGTTTTTGTGAGCTTTCTGAAAGCAGTGTGCTACAGGTAGTCCTATAATGTTTGAACACATGTTTATTTGATCGAATAGCTTTGTTTTATTTTTAACTGATAGGCTACTCAGCCTAGCAGTACTATAATAGAGCATGTTACTCTGGATTACTGATGTGGAAAACAAATTATTTGCTTTGTAGTGTTTACCCTAGGGAAATTATAATTGCAACATTCAACAAATCATCATTGACTGTTAGGGCCCATCCTGACACATTTAGTGTTTCCTTAATGTCATATGATCGATTAAAGTATCTAATTTCTGCCTCCCTATTCCAAACTACAAAGGAAAAATAACGGTAGATATTCATGTGAGCTGGTCCTTTCTGGAAATGAGTGGCTTAGACGTAGGTCTTAATTAATCTGGCTAGCTTTACATTACATTAAGACGTAGACGTAGGTCTTCATTAATCTGGCTAGCTTTACATTACATTAAGACGTAGACGTAGGTCTTCATTAATCTGGCTAGCTTTACATTACATTAAGTCATAGAATTCCATCACAACTAAATGCTTGGCTTAACCAGATACCTGTAAAGTAATTGGCAGTATCTCCAAGAAGTCTTTGCTTCAGACGGGGTGGGAATTACTCCCTGAATCTTAAAAACTATAAAAATAGGAGAAGAATTCAACACATTTGAGTAAGAATATTAGGAGCATAGCTAAACTGCCCTACAAAACACAAAATACCCTAACTTCCAGTGTGTAGAACTGAGAAAAATTACTTTAAAGTGTTTAAATTGAAGGCAGAATATTGGAAATATGGCAAAGACAACACACCATTTTCTCAAAAAACAAAACTAAATTGACTCAGTAAATTTCTCTATACGATATAGCAGGTATTTAATTTTCCAAAAACAACCATTTATTTGCCAAAATTGAAGTTAAGCTTTTTGACTTTGCATGGCATTATAGCTGTCTACAAATAAATTTCCTTTCATATTGAAGCTCAGATGTGAGCTTGGTACAAGGTGTTTGTTTAGCAACAATCAAGGTGCAAATCAGTAGAATGAACATACCACCTGCTGTGTTTTCTTTCCTTACTGATGCACTATGTAGTTTGCCTTTTTATGTAAAAAACTGATGGTTCAATGTATTTGATACAGCATCCACCCTAAAATTAGCACACATACATGGGTAAACCGGATCTGCATATATCGCTGCTCTTTATCTGGTTCAGATGCATAGTCCAACAACATCACCATCTGAAGGAATGTACTCGAAGGGGAAAAAATGCTCCCTTGATGAGAAAGCAGAATTTTTCTAAAGTCAGATCAAAGGAACAATGGGTAACCCTGGGACTTGCCCAGACCAGAAAACACTTTCTCAACAGAAATGTAGTTTTCTAAAGACAGGAAAAATCATGACACAGTGCATTTTACAAATCCTCTTTTGATAGGAACTTTGTGGAAAGACATACTAGGTCTCAAGTACAAACAAGCGAAGCAACCAGAAGGACTTCTAGTATGATCGGTGTGGCACAGGCGTTCTACAAGGCAAAACAAAACATTTTCAGATCCCACTCCTGGTCAATAAACAATAGGTTTGTTTCGTAAACTGGTACTGACATAGTAATGTGATACCGGCATTTCAAAAGCAATACTGTAGCATTAATGTAGCATTTTAAATAATTTGATACTGCACATCGTATTTGAAGTGGATGTGCCTGTTATATCTTGCCCTGTGAGTCTGTGAGAGATTAAGCTGCTTCCTTAGAGAGACTGGATGCTGAGCCCAACTGGCCTGCAAACTGTAGAAATGCCGGGGGCTCATTAGAAAATATGGAAGTAGTTCTCATACAAAGAAAATGAAAAGTCAATCTCAAACGCTATTATTTTGAAAATGATAATCTTGAGTTTGTCTAGGTAATATAGTGTTGCCAGGCGAACGGTTCTTCCCTATAGGTAGGTCGACTCTAAGATATCATAGAATATCAGACCTACTGGAAATACAATCATGTTTTCCCTATTTGGACAAAATGCACAGTTAGGGGCAGTAAGGCCCATAGAATATTAGCCAACATAATTTTTTTTAAATACCATAAAAATACAAGATATTATTGAGTGTTATTCATATAATAAAGTTTTAAGTAGTCAGATACTTTGTTAATAAATGAAAAAAACGTTTAGTGTTCTGAGATATTATTATTGTTATAGTATTGATACAAAGGTATTAAAGCAAGGATCAGTATCAAGTCAAATCAACCCTAATACACATTGTGTTACAGTACTGGGTCATGTCCCTGCTAAAATTAAATTACACCACTCTGCCTGCTTGAATGTGCGTGAACACATTACTGTCCTCAGAAAAGGCTGGAACCTGTTTGACTGGCCATTTGTCACAACCTTACTGCAAACTGTCAAAAACTATGTCTACAGTATTAGACATTGCAGGCTCTCAACCAATATCTGTAATTAATCCAACAATGACTAATCCTAACCCCCCACCCTTGTTTAGCCATAAACAATTTTAAAAAGCCAATTCTTACACTGTACATTTTTTTGTATGCATGTGGTCCCTTCTTTGCTACTTTGTTGTATACATTTGATAAAGCAGTTGCTTGTAATAACTGTCATTTGGGGACAACAGATTTTTTACCCAAAACTGTGAAGTAGGTTTTCCTGGTAGAAGTCGATCATTTGCATGTATTGTTTGTACATGCTGCAGCAGTGGGGTAGGCCTGCTATTAAAAAATCCACTGACAATGATTCTTCTGATCAGAACAATTTAGGATGTTTAACAAAATGTGTGAAATTCCCTCGAGAGTGGTTTATTAACCCCTGTTTTGACTAGGTATTTTGACAGGACATAGTGCAGTACTAGAGCAAAGTTGCAGAGCAGTACAGAAGTTTGGGCCTGATGGTAGCTTGCAAAATATAACACCTTTGTTGGAGACCCATGCCTAAATATGTATACATTCTTACGAAATGCTTTAGGGCATGGATCTGAAACATTCCCTCTTATATCTTTCCAGTGTGTTCCATGCCCAGTTCCACAGACGGATGATCGGGAAGCCAAACGGGACACTCCGGAGGAAGGGGAACTACAGGATCAAAAAATGGAAATAACAATCCGGAATTCCCCGTACATACGGGAAGACTCCACAGAGGACAGGTAAAAGGGCTGAAGAAAAATAGCTGCGGAAATTAGGTTCCCGTTCAGGTGGGCCAGATATGGGAGAAAATAACTTACAAAACTGAACGTATCCATTTGAATACAATATCTCCCATTTTTGCTTCCAACTTAACGAAACCCTGCTATGTACAGGGGCAGCCTGTTTGTTGAGTCGTTGGCACTAGACAGTCTTCCCAATTCCAGGGGAGAAGAGGATGAATCGCTGGCAATAAAGCCTCCACAGCAGATGGCCAGGAAAGACAAATCTCACCATAGCAAGGAGGAGAAGAGGAAGGAGAAGCGTCGTCGCCGCAGTCACTCTGCTGAAGGAGGTATATGTTGCCACTCTGGGGGGCATAATTGCAGTAGGACTGCTTATTGGGATTTGTGGATGCATAGGGAACACTATTTCATCTTTGTTTTTATTTCAGCAACAGGTAAACATGTGCGTCCTAAAGATAAGGACAGGGAGAGTGAGCGCAGGAAGCGGCAGTGGGAGGAACAGGAGAAGGCTCGGCGAGACTGGGAGAGGCAAAAACGCAGGGAGCAGGCGAGAGCTCAATCCCGCAGAGAGAGGTGACCACTGACCACACTTCTGTCTAAAGCTTTCCGTGTACTTCGGTCCTGTAGCCAAAGGAAACATTTGTTGTGGCCAGTCACATAACCTTGTATGGGAGCACAACTTATCTTAAACTAAAACTGAAATAAAATGACTTATGATAGATAGGTGAAATCTAACAAACTAACTGCAATCTGAAACTAACTAAAATTAAATAGGTAAATATAGGTGAAGTTCATTTTTTTTTAACTTCAGGAAAATGTATGTATGAAATAATTCCCATGCAACGTAATCTTCTTCAATACATATTGTTGGTGCTTCACAACCAACATTTTTGCAGGTGTTTGTCTACCAATGATCCGTGTTGACACGCAAATAGAGCATAGAGAATACCGGCGTGGAAACCAAGTGACCAGATATCAGATTTCCCTTTCTGCAACTTTTTTTGTCTAATAAACAACAACAGGAATTAGAGGTTTACTGTACCATATTGTCTAAATAATGTTACATGGAATTTATTACAATGTGTGAGGAGGAAAAGCGTGTCCACAAGCAGCTAGGCCATGTCAATTTCTCATTTTCTGAGGATCTTACAACATCTGCTGCATTATGATTACAGGTAGGCTTATGATCCCTTATATTGGCTGCTGCCAATTATTTTTGGTTTATGATAGTTTATGATAAAATACTAAGGCTGTCAATATTAACGCATGAGGTTAATTTAAGCCTTAACATTTATTTTTGTCACTTAAGGCATTTATAGTTTATAGTTTTTCAGCCAGAACCATGCACACGAGTGCTTGATTTGCAACCCTTATATTTTATGTTTGTTTTCCCAGCATTTTCCAATAAACTTTCGTTAGCTAATCGAGCATTTGACATGTGCTAGAGATGTCCAGAGTGCTTCACTGGTAGTTTTTCTATAGAACAATATAGTGTTTGTATTCAACTTGTGAATTGTGATTTCACTTCATTTATCTTCCACTTCCCATCTAACCCTGCTCAAACTGCTCATCTTACGCTTACTTTAGGTAGCCTACATTATATGATGCGCTGTTCCAAGTATATTTTTGACATTTGGAGATTTGCAGGGGTTATATTTGTACCCTTACAGCTATTTGGTACCAGCATGAAATCCTCAGACCCATCGCCAGATCTCGTGCTGGTGCAATGGGCTCTGGGTTCCTCCTGGTGCAGGACAATGCCCGGCCTCATGTGGACAGAGTGTGTATGCAGTTCCTGGATGACAAAGGCATTGATGCCATGGACTGGCACTCACGCTCCACAGACCTGAATCCAATTGAGAACCTCTGGGACATTATGTATTGGTGTCACAGACTGTCCAGAAGCTCACTCATATCCTGATCCAGGTCTGGGAGTAGATCTTCCCAGGCCACCATCCCCGCCGTCTCATCAGGAGCATGCCCAGATGCTGTCTGGAGTGCGTACAGGCGCATGAGGGCCATACACACTACTGAGTCACATTAAGTTGCTGGGATGAAATTCACGCAAGTTGGAACAGCCTGTGGTCTCAGTTGTTTACTTTGATTTTTCGGTGTGAGTTTCAATCCAGCAGTTAATCGGTTGGTGATTTTGGTTTCCTTTGACTTCTGTTATGTACCATAAAGATTTTGATCTTAATATGTTTTGGTCATCGAGACCCGATGTGTAATTTGAGTGTTCTTTTTTATTATTTTGAAAAGTGTTCATAAGAACAAGGTCACACAGCAAAAAATAGGGTCAAAAACCGTAGGATGATAAATTGACCTACAAAAAGAATGGCAAACGGCAGCTGGAGTGAAGTGCACGGTGAGGACATTTGAAACAGACTGTAGGACTGAAGTTATTAAAAGCTAGAAAAAAAGCCCTTCATTCAGAAGAAAAGATTAAGGCTGAGACCATAAGATTGAACTGCAGAGTACTAGTGTAAGGTCATTGTTTCTGTTGAGTCTAGTTTTCAGCATTGCCATACCTGGTTGTATAATGGTTAGACGGAGACCAGCAGAGGTCTACAAGCCACAGTGTCTCATCCACTGTGAAATATGGTGGAGAATCTGTCATGATCTGGGGGGTCTTCGTGAAGGACAAATGAAGTTGCAGACAAGGTTGTCCTGGAAGAAACCGTGCTTTGTTTGGTTCTGACAATGTTCCCCGACTTTGAGGATTGGTTTTTCTAATGTGAAAGAGAGCATGTCAAGGTGCATGAAAGATGTGATTGAAAATCAGTGTTTTTCAACCAAATATTGATTTCTGAACTCTTCCTAAGTTAACACATTAGTTTTGTGCATTATTGTCTTTGCATTATTTGTGTTCTGACAACATGAATCGTTCTTGTTATTTTTTCCAATTGTGATTGTCTTTTTTATTTAACCAGGTAAGTTGACTGAGAACATATTCTGATTTGCGTTGTGGCAAAAAAATGCTTTATATACAATATTTTAATTTGGAGTTTGGGTGCAATCTTGTCAGTAGTTCATGGAATGAAATCTTTCCCAAACATACCTATAAATAGTAAAACCAGAGAAACTGATTTTGCAGTGTTATCTACATTATACAACAGACAGCCTTATAAATTATCAAATAATTCCTAATCCTATTGATTTTCACTTCCATAAACATGCCATATGGAGTGGTTTCATCCATGTGGAAAACCATCCTGACTTCCTGTGGTTTCCTTTCTATTTGCCCTTTCACTACTCCAGTTCTGAGCTGCTCCCCTCTCTCCACCCTGCCTCTTGGCTGAGCTACTCTTTATCCTTCCTCCACGCTGCCTCCTCCTCTGGCTCAACTGCTCTTTATCCTTTCTCCACCCTGCTTCCTCCTCTGGCTCAGCTGCTACTCTCTCTTTCACCATGTTCTAACTCTACTCTGTGGTTTTGTTTAACATCTTTCATTTTGGAAAATAAATAGAACATCATTGGGTGCCCAATATTTTGCATAAATGGAAAATCTACCATCCTCAATTGTTCTAATTATAAAATAACCTCCTTGAAGCAAGCTAATTTTACTCCCTGGCACTCATACCTGTATCTCAACATCGTCCTGGTGCTTCTGCTTTTTAGCAAAGTAATTGAGAACTGTATACTGACCTGAAATATGAAGGTAAATTAATTAATTGCCAGTTATCGGATAGTAAGCTAGCTATAAAGAATATTCTTTCTGGCTGATAACCGATCTGCTGTTGTGACAGAAGGCAGTTTAAGCTAGCTGCTGCAGCTAGTTATTTTTTGGATGTTTCTCTAACAACATTAGTGTAGTTAGCCACTATCTGACCAGACGTGTCGGGTGCAGGACATAGCATTGCTTCGATGAGTGCGTGAAAGTAAACTGTCCCCTGCTGGAAGTTCATGCGAGATGACTCTGACATACCAACGGTTGTTTTCAATGATGCTGCCCAATTCTGCCCTCGCTGGATTCCTTTCACTGCTAATTAATAGGACCAGTGATTTGGTTGCGTAGCTGCTTGCTATGGCAAATACAGCAAAATATTAAGTTAATTGAAAACAGTGACTAATCCGTTTGGCCTAGTTCCTGGATTGAGTGAATGTCTATTACAAATTAATACTATTTTTTGTCTGTTTCAAGAACTGTTGTTATAACTCTTTTTAACCAACTTTCATTTTGATTAGCACTGTATCTTAAACTGAACTGAAATGAGATTGGTTCTATTTGGGCCAGTCTTGTCAAATGTTATTGCTGAGCAATGATGTCTAAAATGATGGCCCAAACTATCGGAAAGTGAATTCATCAGGGAAAATGACTTTACCTCAGAAGTCCAATTCCTGTACCTTTGCAGAATATCAGTCTGTCCCTGATGTTTTTCCTGGATTGACACCAGGCCTTCATCCAAAAGTCTTTACATCACTGTGCGTGCAGATGCACTAACACCGGGCCTCTGTCATTCCTAAACAAGCTTTGCACTGGTGGTGCCCCAATCCTGCAGCTGAATTAACTTTAGGAGACGGTCCTGGTGCTTGCTAGACTTTTTTGGGCGCCCTGATGCCTTCTTCACAACAATTTAACGTCTTTCCTTGAAGTTCTTGATGACCCGATAAATCGTTGTTTTAGGTGCAATCTTACTAGCAGCAATATCCTCGCCTGTGAAAAGCACTGATGACGGCACACCTTTCCTTGCAGGTAACCATGGTTGACAGAGGAAGAACAATGATTTCAAGCACCACCCTCCATTTTAAAGCTTCTAGTCTATCATTCTAACTCAATCATCATGACAGAGTGATCTCCAGCTTGTCCTCATCAACAATCTCACCTGTGTTAACCAGCCAATCACTGACATGATGGCAGCTGGTCCTTTTGTGGCAGGGATGAAATGCAGTGGAAATGTTTTTTGGGATTAAGTTCATTTTCATGGCAAAGAGGGACTTTGCAATTCATCTGATCACTCATGACATTCTGGAGTATATGCAAATTGCCATCAACACTGATGAGAATCTCAGAATATGTGAAAATAAGTATGTGTTATTCTCAAAACGTTTGACCACATTGTATATGGGTATAGGGGCGGTTTGAAATGTGAATAGGCATGGTTGTGCATGAGTCTGAGGAAGGTTGAGGGAGGCAGAGAGGAAAGGCACAGACAGTCGGCAGAGCCAGGGCTCAATACCCTCGTCGCCAGGGGACATGCTCGCTCCAGAGTCTTGAGCTTAGACCGCTACACCAACTCCGGCACAAACTGTGAACTTCTACCGGTGTGCATGAAACGGTTGTGCTATAGTTTGATAAATCCCACTTTTGAATGTGTATGCACATTTGTATTTATGTGCGCAAGTGCATATTTAGGATTGTTTCTACGCACTATTGATAACTGAGCCCCCCAGAACGTGACACTTTCACACAGTGCATGCGGCCCCTGAGCAAAAGGTGCAAACATTCAACAATAGAATTGCTGAACTTTCATTTAGTGAATGTAATTTACATGTGGGTGAGTGAGACTGCGCATTTAATGACATTTTCTGGTATGTAGAAGGGAGTAGAAAAATCTATATTTATTGGTGGCTGTAAACATCTGTCAGAATGTGACCTTGGGTGGCTGTTTAAACAACCGTTTCAATAAAAGGCTTGAAACTGACGAGTTATTGCATTATGTTCTACATTGTTTGTCATTCATTAGTCTGGCATTGATTAGTTAAACAGGTCCTCAAACTGTCACATTTTGGTCAGCCATTGTGTTTGCTTTGTAGTTGCCAGTCACACTTGAAACTGTTCTCTTTCCCATCCTTGCAGCAGACATTAACAGTTTGGGGTGGGTGGCTTTTGGGTTTCTGGAGAGCTCCTGACAGGATTCCCCCGTCTTCCCCGGACTACAGGGACAGGTTGGAGCAGGTGGAGCGCCAGCGCGAGAGGGACCGCAAGGTCCGCGAGCAGCAGCAGAAGGAACAACGTGAGCAGAAGGAGCGTGAGAGAAGAGCCGAAGAGCGACGCAAAGAACGTGAGGCGCGCAGAGAAGGTCAGGGCTCACACATACTCTAATTCATAGGTCTTCAACCCTCTCCTCAGGGACCCCCAGATGTTCCAGAGTTGTAGCCCTGAACAGGCACACCTGATTAGGCTTGTCAGCCAGTCATCAAGCCTTTTATTAATTAAACAGGTGTGCCTGTTCAGGGCTACAACAAAACTCCGGAACGTCTGGGGGTCCCTGAGGAGAAGTGAGGACCTATGCGCCAATGCAGGGGTTCCCAAACCTCTCCTCGCCTCCCCATACAGGCCATGTTTTTGTTTAACCCTGAGATGACACCTGATTAAATCAATCAAAGGCTTAATGTGTAGTTGACTAACTGAGACAGGTGTGCTAGTTTATGGTTAAAACAAAAACTTGGCATGTCTGGGGAGGACCGAGGAGAGGTTTGGGAACCCCTGCTCTAAATGAATACTTGTATTCACTTTTTGTTCCTTCACCCCAGTTATTATATCCATTACATACATTTACTAGAATTCAATGTAACACTGTAGCTCACTTAGTGCCACTTGCAATGCCAGGGTTGTCGGCTTGATTCCCTTCATTACAGAAAAGTTAAAATGGACGCACTAGGAAAAGTTAAAATGGACGCACTAGGAAAAGTTAAAATGGACGCACTAGGGACTTCACAACAACCAATATTTCGATTCCATTTCAATACCAAATTTAACCTACAGTTCTGATCTCTTTTTTTTTCACGTTCAGTAGTACAGTGTCTATTATAGTGGAGCAGTAATCCACAACTAACAAAATTATGTCATACTTTACTACAAAGACAGAAAATTCACAGGACCATTGCAAGTGTAGCATCTGTGCCTTAGCAATCCATTTACAAATTACCACTTGTTTGTGACTGATAGTGTTTTTTCATTGTAATCCTACCAGTCATACAAAATTGTGCTTTGCGCCGAGGGGAACATGTATTTGATCTACTTCTGGGCTAGCACACATGATTCAACTAATCTTCTAATAATCAGGCTCTTGATTATTGAAGACGTTGAGCTAGTTCAGCAGCTACAGCTAAACTGTGGAAGGTCTGGTTCGCCCCGAGGAGAGGGTTGAAATACTCTATTAAATAGCTTATTAACTTCAAATTAATAATCCGGTCATAATTTTAGTAAAACAATTTAAAGAAAAAATAATTTAAATACATCAGCATGAATATATTTGGCTAGTTTATCTTCTGGATTCTTGTCAGGTGCGACTGTAGTACTTCATAAATAACTAACATTTGACGTTTTGGTCATTTAGCAGATCTGTCTTATCCAATATGTACATCCCTTGAACAGCGTAGGATAAAGTGCCTTGCCGAAGAACATAACAAAATTTGACTCAGTCGGGAATCAAACTGGCAACCTTCCCACTACAAGTCTGACTCCCTAACCACTGAGCCATCTGACACCTGTATAAATAATATGCTGTTTTTTGTTTTACTTTTTTGTGTGTGTGTGTGTGTGTGTGTGTGTGTGTGTGTGTGTGTGTGTGTGTGTGTGTGTGTGT
>JACXGM010037649.1:0-11046 GCA_016801145.1 Umbra pygmaea
GTTAGTAATTAGTATGTGTTTGTATTTAGTCATGGTGTTCTCCCTTTGTCTCTTGTCGATTAATGTTTCCCTGTACGCGTTCCTGTTTGTGTGCCGAGTTATATTTGAAAAGCCCCTCGTGGCAGTTTTGTTTTCTATTCAATAAAGTATTTTTGGATTATTGAACCTTCGCGCCTGTCTCTAAGCCTGGAACGTGACAATTATCCAATTGTGTTTGAAGAGAAATAAAATTACTATTTTCAGCGCTAATCAGTGCACTTTTATTGCAGTATTTATTAATCTAAAAAATAATCTTGTTTTCATGTTGTCTTCTTATTTTGGCAAACATTTTACTATATTTTATAGAAAATTCACAAATTTTAAATTTAAGAAACTCCCATCTGGCTTTATGAGAACTGAAATCATTACTATTCTCAATTTCTCTAATTAAACCCTTCACCTTTGCACAAAATCCTTAATATTCAAGCAAATCAAAATTAAATTTCCAATAACCCTTATTATATAAATTGTACATCTTGGCTTAACAACCAGAGTAATTGTGCAGTGGTCTGTTGGGGCACTGGTAAAAAAATTAACAAATTATCTGAAATCAGCCAGTAATCGATTCTCGATTTGCTAGAGGTATTAGGTCTGAACCAAGAAAACATTTTGATGTTAGGGTTAAGATGTCTCCATACATCCAAAACTTAAAGATTGTTGCAAAAATGAGTAACCATAAAGTTAGGTTGAGGGATATTACTTTTAGCTGGATGCCTGTAAAGTGTTTCATCTGGTGTAACATTAAAGTCTCCACCATAACAATATTGTCTGTTGGGAATAACCTCTTAAAATTACAAATTAAAGAAGAGACCTCAGCCAAAAGCTGCTGATTTTGTTTTGCATTATTATGGCTGTATACATTAACCAAAATAAAAAAGATAGATTCAATATCCAGAACAATTGCAACCCAATGACCATTAGAATCAGTTTTAACAGATATCACTTTACCTGGACAGTTGTTAAATAAAATCGCAGTCCCTGCAGAGTGGGAGGATCCGTGACTTAATAACATTTTCTCTCCCCATTGACTCGACAAAAAAGCAGCATCAGTTGCAGTGGACTGTGTCTCTTGTAGAAAAATACAATGGAACAAGTTCCTTTACAAAATAAAAACATAGCCTTTCTTTTGACCTTGTTTTGAATGCCCCGAACATTTAAAGAGAGTTAACTGGAAAACGGTTAACTGGAAACATACGGAGAACAAAATAAACTATAAAAGAACAAACACAGACGTACAAACTCGAAGCAGATATGTACTAAAAGGGTGACCATTAACTGAGTACATACCTCGCAACCTAGTATTTCTCAAAATTATCACATCTCACACCATCCTACCCATCAAAGAAGGAACAGAAGTTCAAGTGCAGGATTTTGTTGGGTCAATGTGTCTTCCTTCAGTATAACCAAACAGACCTCTGTAATACGCTTTTTTTACCTTCTTTACATGCTTGAGCAATCAGCGGCCACAGAACGGCACAAGCGTTTCGGTCTTCCTTCGTGAAGTCTTCCATAAATCTGACTCCCTGGTTTAAGCAGACAGATTAGTTTTTCTTTGATTTCCATATTTTGTCCCTGTATTTCCGCATTGTGAATTGGATGATCATCTGTCTTGGTCTTCCTGGTTCCTTCTTACCGATCCAGTGCAGTGTGTCAATATTGTCTAATTTCTGGATCAAGTGCGGAACAATTTTGGCAAACTGGTCAGTCACTTCCTTGCAGGGATCCTCTTCAGCCTTCTCTTTCATGCCGTTAATTCGGAGATTCCATCTTCTCCTATATCGTTCAAGATCAGATGTTCTACTTTCCAGGTCATTGTGTGTGGTGGTTAAGACCCTGACCGATTTGCTCAACTCTTTGCAGTTTTCTTTGCAGTCTTTAATTTCAGCCAAGTTAAATTGGACAGCTTTGGAAGTCTCTGCAATTATAATGCTGTTGTTTCTCATTTGATTCGCCAATTCTTCAAATTTTTTTGTCTTGTGAATCGAAACGAGCAGTTAGGGCATTAATGGCTTGCAACAGAGTAGCGTTGGTGAAGTCCTCTTCTTGAGATTTTAACTTTTTTGACATATGTACTTTAGTGGGCGTAAGGTGAGTAGAGTCACAGCATTTCTTTAATGAATCATTCTCTGTTTCCATCTCTGAAACTCCAGTTTGAGCCACGCGATGCGCCGGAGGAATAACAATCTTGGGGTGAGTTGTTTGATGAGATTTTTGCATTTTGGCGGTCAACAATAGTAGCACACAACTTTAAAGTCACTCTGGGTAGGTGTAATGAAGAATCAAGCTAATTTCATAATACAACATGGGAGATAAATAAGCCGCTTGGTGAGAGGGCGTGTGTTCAGCCCTGCATCTTGCAGCGGAATCCCATTTGCCCAAAAGAATTATGGGCGCATTTGGCGTTGCGATTAAATGACATTTCAAACTAGGGCAACCTTCTTCGCGCCGCAATGAAGTATGCGGCCTTCGAGGGTGCAGAGTTGTATTTGAGACAGCCTTCGTAGTACTGCTGTGACTCAATCGGCCTTCAAATGCGACTTTCGAAGGGTGCAGAGTTTGAATTGAGACAGGCTTTGTTGCAATGCTGTGACGAAATCAGCCTTCAAATGCGCGAAACAAGCCTTCAAATACGGACTTTGGAGGATGCAGCCTACACATTGAGACACCACTTATAAATGATGCCTAGGTAACCTCAGAATCTCCCCATAGGAGCTTCAACTTCTGGGTGATGGCTTACCCCCTTGTTTAAATATGTACTTTCTGTGTTGCAGTTAAACTATTCCCCCTGAAACAACTGAATTTACCAATATGGGGAGGCTGCAGACCTGGAGCCGGTAGATATACAGTGCAGGGAACAGTTTTACGGCCCAGGCAGTTTTAGGCCCATTATTCGTGATGCGTCCAGTAGGGGGAGAAGGATATTTTCCTGTCTTCATCATGTTACCAACCTAATATTTCGATTGCGAGAAGGATATTTTTCCTGTCTTCAGCACGTTACCAAACTAATATATTTCGATTGGAAGCATCATGATGTAGCAGTTAGTAAAGACAGAAGGTATTCTTAAAATATTTTAGATGGGCTTAACAGTAAGGTTTTAGAGCGGTTAAGGTTAGGGTAAGCGTTTGGAATGATATGAAGTAAAAATCACCTGTCTGCATCGTGCTGCGATGGAGAACAAAACACACACTAGGGCTGCGTCTCAATACGCATAGTTATGCATACTATATAGTATGCCACACTACGATTAGTATGTCCCACGGCTAGCATACTTGCTTACTATATACATAATAGAACATACTTTACCACTGCATATTGGGATTCAGACAAAGTATTTGTCTGGATTTGAACTCCAGAAAACTGGCATGACATATACTACAGCCTCCCCCTACTGGACGCATCAGGAACTACTGTATCTGTCTACCGGCTCCAGGTCTGCAGCCTCCCCCATTCGAATTTACCACAGGTGGACCCCAATCAGGTTGTGAAATCTCAAGGATGATCAGTGGAAACAAGATGCACCTGAGCAAAATTTTTAGTGTCATAGCTAAGGCTGTGAATACTTATTTACATGTGGTTTTGTATTTTTTTTTTATACAGTTGCTGAGAATTCAAACATACTTCTTTCACATTGTCATTATGGGGTAATGTTTGTAGAATTTTGAAGGAAATAATTAATTTAATTAATTTGAGAATAAGGGTGCAAAAACAAAATGCAGAAAAAGTGAAGCACTGTGAATACTTTCCAGATGCACTGTAGCCAGCTCTGGAAAAGAATTAAGAGAACACAGCAATCTTTTCTTTAAATCAGCCCCATTGAAAACATTTGGAATGCGGTCAAAATGAAGATGGATAATCAAACAAAGCAAAGCTGCTTTAATTTTTGTGCCAGGGGTCACCCAACATCAATGTAAATACTGGTGGAGAGCAGGCCAAGACACATTAAAGCCATTATTTTACTATTATTATTCCACAAAATATTGATCTCTGAATTTAACAAATTAGTATTTCATTTAAATAATGAATATGAACTTATTTTCTTTGCATTTCTTTGAGGTCTGATAACACAATATTTTCAAATATATTTTGACCATTTGAATCTTTTGCTAAATGCTCTCCAACATGATCACAAGAATTCATAAACTGTCCTCCACCAAGGCTCTGATACCAATGCCTGTTTGTTTTGTCCGCAATAAATCAAATGGATCAACTCCAGCAAGGAATAAATATAAGCTGATAGGTGCAAGTTGCCACAATGTATGCAATTTATATTATATATAATTTTATATGATCTGATAAATGCCCACACAGGACACCCTCCATATATTAACAGGTGTTAATTGTGGTCATGATTACAGACTAGTGAACTCAGCCAAACTCAGAAAAATACTTTTACTTAATACATTTTACAAAGCTGTATATTCATTGAATATGATGGAAACTACTTCATACAACCAGGTGTTAACACCAGCCTCTTTTTAAGTTGAAATGAATCGAATGACTTGAGTTCAATTTAGCTGTTCTTTTGAACGGTATGGAGGTCTAAAATGTTCGGGGTGTTACGGACTCAAATTTACAAAATTACTCAAAAATATACACTTACCTAAAGGAACACCATACTAATAATGTGTTTGACCCCCTTTCGCCTTCAGAACTGCCTTAATTCACCGTGGCATTGATTCAACAAGGTGCTGAAAGCATTCTTTAGTAATGTTGGCCCATATTGATAGGATACCATCTTGCAGTTGATGGAGATGTGTGGGATGCACATCCAGGGCACGAAGCTCCCGTTCCACCACATCCCAAAGATGCTCTATTGGGTTGAGATCTGGTGATTGTTGGGGGCCATTTTAGTACAGTGAACTCATTGTCATGTTCAAGAAATCAATTTGAAATGATTTGAGCTTTGTGACATGGTGCATTACCCTGCTGGAAATAGCCATCAGAGGATGGGTACATGGTGGCTATAAAGGGATGGACATGGTCAGAAACAATGCTCAGGTAGGCCGTGGCATTTAAACAATGCCCAATTGGCACTAAGGGGCCTAAAGTGTGCCAAACATCCACCAAACCATTACACCACCACCACCAGCCTGCACAGTGGTAAGAAGGGATGATGGATCCATGTTCTCATTCTGTTTACACCAAATTCTGACTCTACCATCTGAATGTCTCAACAGAAATCGAGACTCATCAGACCAGGCAACATTTTTCCAGTCTTCAACTGTCCAATTTTGGTGTGCTCTTTAATTTGCTCTGCAAATTATAGCCTCTTTTTCCTATTTGTAGTGGAGATGAGTGGTACCCGATTGGGTCTTCTGCTGTTGTAGTCCATCCGCCTCAACATTGTGCTAGTGTGGCTTCACAAATGCTTTGCTGCATACCTCGGTTGTAACGAGTGCTATTTCAGTCAAAGTTGCCCATCTATCAGCTTGAAGCAGTCGGCCCATTCTCCTCTGACCTCTAGAATCAACAAGGCATTTTTTTGCCCACAGGACTGCCACATACTGAATGTTTTTCCCTTTTCACACCTTCTTTGTAAACCCTAGAAATGGTTGTGCATGAAAATCCCAGTAACTGAGCAGATTGTGAAATTCTCCGACCAGCCCGTCTGGCACCAACAACCATGCCACGCTCAAAATTGCTTAAATCACCTTTCTTTCCCATTCTGACATTCAGTTTAGAGTTCAGGAGATTGTCTTGACCAGGACCACACCCCTAAATGCATTGAAGCAACTGCCATGTGATTGGTTGAGTAGATCATTGCATTAAGGAGAAATTGAACGGGTGTTCCTAATAATCCTTTAGGTGAGTGTATATGCACTTTTTACGAGCCAATATATTTTGGGTTCTGACTGGGTTGAGCAGTTAAGCTGAGCACAAGTTATACAATTAATAATTACATATGTGTAGGTCCAAATACGCAGACACATTTCACTGTAAACTTAAGATGAGCACATTGAATCCCATTTAAAATGTTCTTATTCGTCAAGGACAGGTCGACATATGAACTAATAGAATGAGTCACATGATTAACCCAATTGCAAGCAAGTAGTTAGATGACCTTGACCTAATAAACATAGTTGGATTTAAACAATGTATCAAAGTGGCCAAACTTAAGGGACTGTAACTTTTCAAACACATTCCTCAATAGAAAGCAACCCTGGTACTGGAGTGCCAGACTCCCCATGGTTTTTTATTTAGCCAACCTAGAAAAGCAGGTGTGATGAATAAAGGCAATCACTGAAATAATACCATAAGTTTAGTTGGCAGGATGTCTGCCTACTTGGAACAGAATCCTGCAGTATGTGTGATGTTCCAGGAAGGTTAGCTACACCTGCATTCTGTCCCCATAAGAATTACAAGTTTAACAACATACAGTAAAAAGAACACAAAAAAATAAGCTCTACTACTTCATGACCTTTACGTTTCAGGATTAAAAGTGTATTTCAAGGATACAAAAATACATAAATACAGAGCAGCTGATTTGTTCAATCATAGACATAGCAACAATACTTTGGGCTCCATTTTGACAGCTCTAAATGCAGACTTCTCCAATCTTTATTTTACAATTACCTATGTGGCAGAACAGGATTTATTCAAAAACATTTAGTTTAAATGCCCAAAGGGCTGCCATCATTAGTGTAGGTTTCTCAGTAAAAAGTATGTTAACTTCAAAGACTTGTGATCTGCAGTACAAAGTTTGTACTGCCATAACAGGTACCTGTTCACATGGTAATTTTAGTCACATTATGCACTTTATTGCTGTCAAAATGTTCTAATTACATTTTACAGATACAACACTACAATCTGGCTTGAAAAAACAGTGACATGTTAAAAACGATTGTGTTAATGAAACCTATATTCTCCTTTTCTTCCCAGACACATATAGATAACATTACCATATTAGTCCTAGTATAAATGGAGGAATGTTTACACAGATACAAAAGGCTGAAAGGGTTTCAAGCAGGTCACAAGGACAGTGGCTTAAAGCTCTTCTCTTGAACTCCAATGCAGAGTATAGAATGCTGTAGAAAATTGTCTTTTTCATCCAACTGAGGTGTTCATCCATCTCCAACCACCTTATCTTGTTTCCCAGGAGGTCTCTCTCTCTCTCTCACTCTCTTCAGGAGTTCAGGCTGCGGGCAGCGGACGACGGAACAGCAAGATGTGGGGCTCTGGAAGGGCAGAGGTAGTAAAACAAAATACTATTTCAAAAGAGAGACACTGAATGAAAATGTTGAGCTTTGTGTCTTGAAGCTGTGACAGATTTTGTGTGGCTTTTTGTCAAGCCATGAGACAAATACATGGAAACGATGCATTGTAATGTACCTGTCTAAGGGCAGTGTCACATTTGAGGCTCTTGTTAAATTAATTCTTTAAAATCAGTGCACAAAGGTCTGTGCCCATCTGGCCAAACAAGGCTACTAGTAACTAGATACAGAGCTCTAGGCCACATGCTACCTAACACCTGCCTTAGCCGGGCCCGTTTTCAGCTGTCTTGCTTTGTGTATAGACACGGGTATCTCTGAAGTCATTTGAAATGAGCCCATCAAATAAGTTAGTTGGACACACCCAAGGTGAGAAACCATGTTCAATAGACACATATTCTGGTTAAAACACTGACAGTCATTTGTTTACATAAATGGCGATGGCCGAAATACTTCAAGTCTAAAGTATTCAAGTCTAAAGCTGACGCACAAAGACGCCTTGCGCAAGAGAATATTTCTGTAGTTAAATGAGACGAAATCCCATGTTTTTCAGTTACTGACTTTGTCATATTTCCAGTTATTATTATATTTGTATATTAATTAGAAGTTATTGTGGCTGACAGAAAAGAATAGTCCAATTCAAACCATATAATGACAGAAATCCTTCCAGACTCAGTTATTATGAAACATGTTGTTTCTGAGATAGAACAGATTACATTTTATAGTATATAATGTTAATTACAGACACATTTTAGACACATCAGTAGAAGATACCCAAACTCTAAATATCAAATACATTGCATTTCTGTCCATGTACAGCAACAAAATCAATTGGTGATTTCATTTTTTGTGATTTTTCTAAATGATTCTCCCTTCCCAATCTAATCCTGCCTTGACAGCAGCTCCGCAACTCCTTGTACAGATCTGTGGGATGACAAGTTCATCCAACTACATTTTGCCTGAGCTGCCGATTCTTTTTTGCACTGTTCACCCAACACGGAAGCCTTTAGTCGGATTATGCACAGGATGGTTACGTTCACTGACTATAGATATATTTGTGCCTTTACTCAGGTTGTCAGCACCAAAACTGATTGGTTAATAGTTGGTCAACTATCAAAACAAACTAAATGTTTGTCGCAATATCCAAGGGTTTGATGTAGGAAACTGATATAATAGGCAAAGTTATTTCAAATACAAACCTTACTATGCCCATTACTAAAACATGAATTACTACATGAATAAATATGACTGTAAAAAATGAACTGTCCTATTAACCATAATCAGCTGTTTTGATCTCTCAATAATCGGTAATTGCTATCGTCCTTGAGAAATCATACTCTGTCAACACAGCTGCCAGAATTCTGACTAGAACTGCAAAATCGGAATTACCCCAATTCTAGCCTCTCTACACTGGCTGCCCATTAAGGCTAGGGCTGATTTCAAAGTTTTACTATTAACATACAAAGCACTGCATGGACTTTCCCCTACTTATCTGTCTGATTTGGTGCAACCATACATACCCACACATACATAACGTTCACAAGATGCCAGCCTTCTTACTGTTCCTAGAATTTGTAAAGAAACAGCTGGTGGAAGGGCTTTCTCATATAGAGCTCCAATTCTGTGGAATGATCTGCCAACCCATGTGAAAGATGCAGACTCAGTCTCAACATTTAAGTCTATGCTGAAGACTCATCTTTTCAGTAAGTTCTATGGTATAGTGTAGTCTGGCCCAGGGGGCTAAAAGACAACGGCGGCACTGTTAATGAACCACCCATGCTGGCTTGCCTGGTAGGCTCCCCTCTCTCCTCTGGGATATCCTCACTCCAATGCTACCCCTGCGGTGGTGACGGTCTGCTGGTGACCCTTTGGGCATGTGGTCTTGGCAACGTGGGTGGGTCAGAAGCATGCCTGCTTGCTCCTGCCCGAGGCTTTCCTTGTGCAGGACCACGTCTCTGTCCCCCCCTGATTATATATTCATTTTGATGTCAGAGCTGTATCAAGGTACTAGACCCAAGGTATGTTCCTGATGTCATGTTTATCCTAGGAGTAGCCAAACCCTAAGAACATGAGACAGGACCATGTG
The DNA here is from genome assembly GCA_016801145.1 of Umbra pygmaea. NCBI lineage: Eukaryota > Metazoa > Chordata > Actinopteri > Esociformes > Umbridae > Umbra > Umbra pygmaea. Next base: position 9,335 of record JACXGM010037649.1, read on the forward strand.
GCCTGATGACTCCTTCCTGACACCATCCTGTGCCCAACCCGCTGCTGTGCAGGTGCCCATGTCACTGCAGTTGATGATCACGTTTCCACCTGGTGACGACAGTTTTCATTTCCAGCCGGCTTTACGTTCTTCCTTCACAAGACCACCGAACTGTATTGATGCTACATAAAGACTATGGTCACAGCCCACCCATCATTTCTTCATTGTTGAACAACAATTGAACACTGATAAACAAAGTGACCTTATTATAATGGGCTGTGTAACTTCAGATCCCCCACCCGGTACAGCCAAAAGAGGACTGGCCACCCCCTTGTGTCTGGCCTCTCTCTAGGTTTCTTCCCAGGTCCCACCTACTAGGGAGTTTTTCCTAGCCACTGTGCATTACTTATGTTGCTTACTTTTGGGGGTCTCGGGCCAGGTGTCTGCCAAAGCACTTTGTGACAACTGCTGTAGTAAAAAAGGGCTTTATAAATAAACTTGATTGATTGAACCTCTAATTTAGCCACTCAAGGACATTCACCTTCCTATGATTAAGCCACTGCATAGCTTTTTTGGCAGTGTGTTTCGGGTAGTTGTGCTGGAAGGTGAACCACCTGCCAATTTTCAGCTGTCTGACAGAGGGCGCCATTGCGATGCTATTCTCAATGGCCCACCTGGTAACATTTTCATTTTTTGTTTAAGGGCTGCAGGTTTGTTGTCATGAAATTGGGTGTACTTGGCAGTCCATTTTCACTACAATCCTGATCAATTGCCCAGTCCCCACTAAAGAGAAACCCCCCAAAAAAATGTTGCCACCACCATGCTTCACAGTAGGTATGTTGTAGACACAACACTCGCAGTTCAGTCCAAAAAGTTCACAAAATGGTTACTCTAAGGGGTTGATATCTTATCCAAACCAGGTAATTTTAATAATTGTTCAGAATTTTCATAAATGTTATTTTCAGTTTGATGTTGAGGGTTATAATGTGTACAGCTGGCAAAAGTTAGACTTAATTTGTTTTTTAATTCCTAGGGTATAATCTGACAAAACAGGTTTTGACAGCTTGATGATTTTCTATAGGCACTGTATCACTGCGTCTGAATACACACAGGTGTAAATGCTGACATTTATTTTTTTATTTTTTTACAAGTTGCACATGGTGGCCTAAGTTGAAAAATGTAGACACACAAAGAAAATCTAGGCACAGTATAGAAACATTGTTTTTGTGGTACTGTAAACCATACCCAAGTTTTAAGATAGCTTGACAGAATCTCTAGCTTCATACACCTTTTGATAAACATTCTAGGGCTGCAGCTATCGATTATTTTAGTATTCGAGTATTCTATCGATCATTCCATCGATTAATCGAGTAATCGGCTAAGAAATACTTAGTTTTTTGAAGGGCAATAATGTACAATACTTTGGTTTAATTTTCTGAAAAAACAACATTTTTATTGCCTAAATTGCTTACAATATCATCTCTTAAAAAACTAAATATTAAGTGCAACTAAGTGGCATTTTACATTGGTTTTAAAAGAAAACATTCTAAAATGCAATAACAACCTCAAGGCATACATTAAGTTGTGCAACTTAACTCCCAGAATTACAAGTTTCAACCTGAGACTGATCTGTATATAGGCCTATAGGCTATGTATATATTAGTTATACTCAAACTATTTTAATGTATACATTTGATTACAATCTCACACAGCTCATTTACACTTATCCTAGT
>JACXGM010037650.1:0-11046 GCA_016801145.1 Umbra pygmaea
AGGTGTGGTGAATCATGATAATTGAGTCCGGGTATGGGAACTGTAGTTCTTTGGAGGTATGACTAGGGAAGCTGTAGTCCACAGGAAGTAGAACTGATGAATGGGAATTGTAGTTCTGAGCGGGATGGAATAGGGAAGTGGCAGTGTCCAGGGAAGGGGAACTGGGAATCGTTACACAATGACGTGGAACGTGGTCTAAAATGTGTTTCCAGTAACATTCCCAGTGTTTGATAGAGAAACTTCAGTCATTCTGCTCAGTGGAACAAAAAGAATGATGGCTGAGCAGTGGTTTCATCACCTGGGAGAAGTGACTTCCTCATTGGCCAGGAAAGGCGTGATTGTAGAGCATGTTCTGTTGTCATGAAAGAGCTTGTTTCCCATAGTGTGTTGCACTAATTTACTGACTCGAAGGACATTGGCTGTCACCATTAAGCAGTAATAGCACAAGAGTTTAAACAGTTTGGTGTTGTTTCACTCACATAAGGGTATCATCTATGTCTTAACTGTATCTCAGTGTCTCTCACCTGTTTTTTAATGTCATCAGCTTCTTGTTCTATAAAGATAAACCTGGGTTGTACCATAAATAGAGTGCTTTTTATATCCTTAAACATTGTGCACATTGTGATAAACAATTTCATTGAACATTTACATGAACAAACCCATCTAATCACTATCTAAACAGAACCAAAGTAAACATTTCAAAAGCAATGTGATTTTGTTAAAAAAACCTGCAAATTATTTCTCAGGTCATGTTTGCACAACTGAACGATTTCGCAAACCTTTATTCCCTGCAGGAGAAGGACGTGCCACTAATGAAGAAACATTCATGCCTCAGGTATACCCATAAAAACAAATAAAATCAGGCTTGATTAGGCCCTACAGGTGTGTAGCAGCCAAAAGCTTAACATCAGTGAATGCAGGTGCATGCTGGGTATTTATAGCACAGGGGGTGGAGCCCCCGGCTGCTACACTCATCTGGCCTTATCAAACATGATTGTATTACTTTTTACAGATGTGCTTGACACATACATTTTTCCTCATTAGTGGCACTGAAGGGGCAATCTGAATTGGAACCACATTGTATAAAGGCAGAGTTGTGCTGCATAAAAATAATAATAATAATAATAGTAATAACCTTTATTTATATAGCACCTTTCATACAAGGAATGCAGCTCAAAGTGCTTTACATCAATAAATGACAGTTGTGATTGAAATTGTTTCAGCCAGTTCAGTGTTTCAGCAATTTGGGAATATTTGTGTCTGTAAAAGGTATTATGGAATGGACTGCATCTGAAACATCAATAAATATGTAGTGTAGACACTAAACAGCCACAAAAAATATAAACGTTTTGATATTATGGTCAAGTCAAATGTTAGTACCCTTAATTGCATTACATCAAAATAAATTGCATTGATTCATTTCTCAAATCAAAAGGAAACATTTCAGATTACAACGTATTGATTCTGTATTGGAGACTGTGTAGCTACAGTAGATACTTATTAAATTGTTTCAAAATGGAAGTGAGCACATCCACAAACTACACCAAAAGCCACTCTATTTGTGAAAGGACACATCTGATTCATGTCATTATTGTAATGTACATCCCAGCACCATCTGTCCAAATAAACATTTATTACCACCCATGTCTGTCTGTTGTGCCATCTTCTGTTATTCCTTCACTGTCATTGGGCCATACTAGTCCATTGTCCATTGTCTATTGACCTCTACCAGTGTTCAGCGTTTACCCATCATTACATACACTCCATCCCTGTGTGAGGTGTATTAGAATGACCTCTGAGTGACCTTTAACCTGACCCTATGTTGGACCTCTGATCTTTAACCCCTACAGCTGTGTCGTTTCACGGCACCTGTCCCCCACCTGGCAGTCTACTCAGGCCCACTGTCTTCACCCCCTTTCCCCATCTGCCTCCCCCACACACCCGCCTGCCCCTCTCCCATCAGCGTGACTATAGACAGCACCCCTTCAGATCGTAGGTGGGAGGATGGGGGAGGAGCTGGGGAGCGGGAAGCGGTGGACCAGGAGGGTCGTGGAATGGCTGTTTCTTCTCGTTCACGCGTGGCACTTTCTTTGGGACGTCTGTTGAGGCGGGGCTGTAATCCTTCCACAGTATTCGCCAGCCTGTCACCTAAGTGTCCCGCCCCTGCTGGGACCAGCAGTCGTGTTCAGCCTATCAGCACAGACCAGACCATTCAAGCCCCGCCCAGAAGCATTGCCAAGTAAGTTACATAGGAAAAAGGAGAGATCGTTTCAGGGTATTAAAATCTCTGTGGGAATCAAATTAATGGCAATTGTTTACATTATCTGTACATTGTCAGTGGGCCATGCTGACTATTCTAGGTAACTCTTAGACACAAACAGACTTCTTGTTTCAAAAGTTTAATGAAAAAGTGTAAAATGCATTAGTTGTGAATTTTCTCTAAATCTAAAGGCAAAGATTAGATTTTAGTAAGGTTACAAGTAGCTGGAACTGACTTAACACAATCGTGAAAGTGGCAAAAAATTTCTTTGATTTTACAGTTTGCATGTGTGACACAACATTTAAACTTGATTCGGTATATTGCACATGATTAGTGCTAGGTAACTTAACAATATTACCTACAAAGTAATTGGGGATTAGAGAAACACATCTCCATTCTCTACAATATTTGCATTATGTTTTTCTAATTATTTTGAGCAATATACAGGTGTCTGGTCTTGTGAGCGGTAACTTGTGTGAATTCTGTGCAACTTTCGGCACACATTTACAATGAAAACTGAGACTTTATCCATATAAAACCCTAACAAATAAATAGCTTTTGGTTTCTACAGTGGACTACCCATACAGAAATCTAATATATGGCAATATATGTATATAACGTATTTGTCTTATATGGGCATATACTGTATGTTTGAAAAATTATTACATATACTGTATGTACATATATGTCAACATATTCAAAAATTGGCAGTTTTTATATATGTGACATACATTTTCACATTTGACATCCATATCTACCTATGGTTTACAGTGTGTATAAATGATGTATAATATCTGTCAATATATATGAGATTATTAAAATATATATTTTTTTTTCTTGCCTTATGTAAGTTAACAATTGGTCTATAGTCTACAAATTCAAACAAGAATGAATGCTTATGTGCGGGATATTGATGTTACATAAAGTATATATGATGACAATTAGGGGTATGACATGTATGTCAATTAAATATGTGGTAATATCCTTTTTAGATGTATGTCACATTGAAATATATTTTAAAATATATATTACAGTTTTTAATATATATGGCCATATATTATTTCCGTATGGGTAGGCCTATAATGTAGGCAAATATTAAAATGTTTTTTATATTCATGAAGAATTGTCTGTTTATGGGACAAATATATTACTGTAAGTAGCATTGTATCGGGTTGTAGAATGCAAGAAAACACAGTACAAAATAAAAGTAATTAACATTAATGTTAATAATAATTATCATAATGCATACAGAGAATTGTACGCCACCCTTTGCTTGTTAGTATGTGCAGATGTATTTTGGGTTGTGCATTGGATAGGTGTTAAATCTAGGTTGATACAACTATATTAGAGAAAAATGTCAAACTGTGAATTTAAATGCTGTGCATAGACACAAGCTGTAATTTTGTTAAAGGTTAGTCCAGGTTGAGAAGCAAGGGCATGCATGCACGCAACTTAGAGACAACGATGACCAGTACGTCAAATTGTCTCCATTGATCTGTTTGATAACGGGCAAGCCAATTGAGAGCTGATTGTCATTTGCCATTTTCAATGGTCAATGGTGTTGCAAAAACAACACAAAGTTATGCACTACAATAGGGTGGAAATGAGGCGTTCCTGTCAAAATGACTACACTAATAAATTACACCATAGGTACATGTACTGTATAAAGATAGCACATTTCTGAGAACATTTCAGTCCCTCTACTGCAATACAACATTAGCTGTTTGACACACTAGCTGATGGAAATGTAAGGCCATGGAAACAAGCTGGCTAATGTTAGCTAGAGCAACTCAGCACACTGCACTTTGCTATAGCTTTCAGAGGCTTGGGAGAGTGCAGTGATTTTCTGAATTCAGGAAATAGTGTTAGGTGGATGAGTCCCTGCTTTCCTGCCCTTGTCCGTAATGATACTGTCTGACCTGACCTCATCCCTCTCCTCTTCCCTTTCCAGTTTTTTCCAGATAAAGGTGGACATCCCTCCAGAGTGCCGTATCTACCCTATCGACTCAGAAGACGAGGAAGAGAGCGGGGGGGCTTCGAAAGGCATTGGAGGGGAAGGAGAGACCGAAGGGCAGGTGAAAGAGATCATATGTCCCTGGGAGTGTTTAACACCTCATCAGGGGGCTGGTTAAAAACCACACACTTACTACCATGCACACCTACACACACACCTACACACACACCTACACACGCACGCACGCACGCACGCACACACACACACACACACACACACACACACGAATCCTTACCTTAACCAAAAGAAGAATTCTCTAAAAGACGTAACAGAAGCTAGACATAGCTAGCCAAGCATTGCCAAATGACATCCTCAAGGCTCTTGATTAACAGCCCACTTATAATTTTTTTTGTGAGTTTGCACATCTCTTAATAATGTACTGTACATATATATATTTAATAGTGAGTGATGTTAGGAGGTCTATTGTGTGTCTCCTCTGTGCTGCTGCTCTGTAGAGGATTGCATTTGGCCTCTCTGCTGTTTTATATTGTCTGGTAGTACTCAGATTCAGGACTTAGATTTTAACTCAGATTTTAACTTTGATTGTAGACACGAGTTTAACCAACCAGTGGTGATTTGAACATTTGTGACTTTGTTGTCCACAATCTCTCTCTTTTTCATATTTCAACGTAACAACAGAACATGTTAGATATAGCCTAAGTAGTGAGGTTTAGCCTACACATGGTTGGCTAGCAACAATTAGCACTATCTAGGCCTAGGGACTCGAATTTAAAAGACTTGGTTGGAACACAAGGGATTTGTGTCTTTACTCAGACTCTATGTTCTGTGACTCTAGGTTCAGTGACTCTAGGTTCAGTGACTCTAGGATCAGTGACTCTAGGATCAGTGACTCTAGGATCAGTGACTCTAGGATCAGTGACACTAGGTTCAGTGACTCTAGGTTCAGTGACTCTAGGATCAGTGACACTAGATTCAGTGACTCTAGGATCAGTGAATCTATGTTTAGTGACTCTAGGTTCAGTGACTCTAGGATCAGTGACTCTAGGTTCAGTGACACTAGGTTCAGTGACTCTAGGATCAGTGACTCTAGGTTCAGTGACACTAGGTTCAGTGACTCTAGGTTCAGTGACTCTAGGATCAGTGAATCTATGATCAGTGACTCTAGGTTCAGTGACTCTAGGTTCAGTGACTCTAGGATCAGTGAATCTATGTTTAGTGACTCTAGGTTCAGTGACTCTAGGATCAGTGACTCTAGGTTCAGTGACACTAGGTTCAGTGACTCTAGGATCAGTGAATCTATGTTTAGTGACTCTAGGTTCAGTGACTCTAGGATCAGTGACTCTAGGTTCAGTGAATCTATGTTTAGTGACTCTAGGGTCAGTGACTCTAGGATCAGTGACTCTAGGTTCAGTGACTCTAGGATCAGTGACTCTAGGATCAGTGAATCTATGTTTAGTGACTCTAGGGTCAGTGACCTACATCAATGGTTCAGCCAGAAATGTTGATTATCCCTTGTCATTATCTTCAGGGGTTACGTGGTGTTTTTCCAGAGTGTTTTTCTTAATGTAAAATTGTTACCTGTTCCTATACCTACTATGTTTACAAATACCAGAATGTGAAACATGTAATCCAATTTTGTATGATTTCTACATGCCATGGCTTGTGTAAGTGCCTCAATAAATTGTTGAACAACAATGAGTGGGAATTCATCCACATTTGTAACTATAAATGATTTAGGACCTAAAGTGATTGTGTTCTCCTGTCTCCTGGATCAATGTGCATTTACTCCATCCCGTGTTTTGGATGGTATACTAAAAAAATAGTATTTTTATTGTAAGACAATTTTGTTGATTATTTTCTTCAGCTACTTAGGTGTAAAGAACATTTTAGACATTGAATGAATATTATTATTATAAATTAGAAGTTAATGTATTTCATTATTTTTATGGGGTGTGAAAATCCAAATCACCACCAGATGGAGCTCTCTGCACATTTCATTGCTGGAGACAAGTTGATGTACATAATTGCTGTTTATTTTCTCGGATGTAATTGACAAGTTGCAGCCCATCTGAAATCCCCTAGTAGTGACTATCAAAGAAAACTAACTGTGAACAACCAATCAAAGAACACACACACACACAGTCGTGTACACCTAATCATTTGAGAACCAGAAAACAAAATGGTACCTAACCCTAACATAACCCTTATCCTAACTCTAACATTAACCTCAATAACTACATTTATACATAAGTTTAACTACCCCTAATGCCTAAACCTAACCTTCTAATGCCTAAACCTGAAAGTAAACTAAATTGATACCCTAAACGGAATTGTAAATTTGACTGTAAACCTAACCCATAAGCCAGAAATTTACTTTGTCCTCACAGGGGCTGGCAAATGGTCCTAATACAAGGAGTTTTGTCAAGTATTACTTTCCTTTTGGAGACTTCTGGTCCTAATTTGATCTACGTACAAACACACGTAGCATCCCAGTACACCCTAATGCACAAGTTCTTTTCCCCATCTGACCTGGCTGTCACAAGATAAATTACCACATCAGAAGGCTAATGAAATGCCACACTGCACAGTGACCTCTGCTCTCTGTTTCCCCTGTGCATATTGGTGTCTGTGTGTAAGTGCATAAAGGATTTTATTTGTGTTTTTTTGGGTGTTTGTACAGAATGCTTTTATATGTTTGTATGTGTTTTTGTGTGTTTGTTTAGAATGCTTGCATGTGTGTTTGCATGTTGAGACCCAGAGACAAATTTGTAAATTAAAATTAAATGGTTTTAATCCGAAAAACCCTTTATAATGAAAAAGATATACAATGAGTCAAACAATAAACACTTCCAACACAAGCTAACACAGACCAAAACATAAAGACAATGAACCCCAGAATACATAACACACAGGAACTAAGTACTAGCACTAACGAATGAATGGATGCAGCTGTATGTAGTTGACTGTGAATAACAACAATCATGTAGTGATCCCTGGTGGTCTATGCTGCTGGGTGCAGAGCCCTGGTCTCAGCTGATGGGGGCAGTGAGGCTCACACCGGGCGAAAAAAGAGCGTTGAAGCTGACACTGGATGAGACGCAGGGGGGTGAACCCTAGTCTCAGGTGCAGGGCGTGGAGACCCTGGTAGACGTGAGGATGGTGGAGCCCCTTGCTCAGCTCAGGCATTGCGGTAAGGTCATCCGGCACTGGCAGGTAGGATGGAGCCGTGGGCACTGGCGTGAGGGGCGGAGCTGTTGATAGTGGTGTGGAGAAGGGGTGGTAGGTCAACCGTGTTGGAGACTGGGTGAACTGTGCCGGTGACGGACCAGGCTGAGGGGGACTCTAGTTGACTCTAGCTGGGGTTTGCTAGTGGATAACTGTCTGTGTCCTCATCACCTTCATCCTCTGCTCCAGACTGGTCCGTCTCCCAGCTTATGTGGTCCTCTTCCTCACCTTTTGCCGCCCCAATCTGCTGGTCGACGTCCTCACCGAAGACTGACCAGCTTTCAGACTCCCGACCTAACCCCCCACAAACTAGTTGGGAAAACCAAAGTAGTTCTCCCCCATCTCCCTGCCTATCATAAGTGGAGTGCGCAATAGTCCATCTGTACACAGGCGTCCTCCTCCATCTGCATAAAGGAAAAGGACGACAATGACTCAAACAATAAACACTTCCAACAAAACCTAACGGAGACCTTACATAAAGTCAATGAACCTCAAACACCAAACACAGGAACTAAATACCCACAATAATGAAAGAATGGATGCAACTGTAGATAGTTGATTATGAATAATGACAGTTTGTTGGTGAATGACATGTAGTGATCTGTTGGATAATAATTCATGGGATAAAAGTCCGGGAACTAGAAACCAGACACAAAACATACAAAATGGAGTGTGGCATTTACATATACACTGCATTTCAAATTATTATGCAAATTGCAATTAAGTGTCATATAAATAAAATATTTTGTTTTTCAATCAAACTCATGGATGGTATTGTGTTTCCAGGCTCTTTGAATCACTGAAATCAATCTCAGACACCTGTGATAATTAGTTTTCCAGGTGAGCCCAATTAAAGGAAAACTACATAAGAAGGATGTACGATATAATTAAGCAGACCACAAGTTTCAAGCAATATGGGAAAGAAAATAAATCTTTCTGCTGCGGAAAAGCGCCAAATAGTGCAATGCCTTGGACAAGGTATGATATTTGGAAATAATTGAGATATTTCACAAAAACCTAAGAGTGATCATCGTACTGTGAAGAGATTTGTGGCAGATCCAGAGCACAGATAGGTTTGTGCAGATAAAGGCATAATGAGGAAAGTTACTGCCAGACAAGTTCATCGGATTAAGAGAGCAGCTGCTAAAATTCCTTTACAAAAAGCGAACCTCGTGGTGTAGGATCCTCCAGAGGCTTGCAGTTGTGCATAAACCTACTATTCGGCCACCCCTAACCAATGCTCACAAGCAGAAACGGTTGCAGTGGCCCCAGAAATACATGAAGACTGGAAGTGGATGGTTGGTAAATGGACACCATGTCCCAATAAGCAACGTCAGCGAGGTGGTGGCAGAGTCATGCTTTGGGCTAGAATCATGGGAAGAGAGCTGGTAGGCCACTTTAGGCTCCCTGAAGGTGTGAAAACTTCCTTTGGTAATGTATATAGAGTTTCTGACTGACCATTTTCTTCCATGTTAAATAAACAAGAACCGTGCCTTCCATAGCAAAATCATCTTCATGCATGACAATGCATCTCATGCTCCAAAGAATACCTCTGTGTCATTGGCTGCTATGGGCATAAAAGGAGAGAAACTCATGGTGTAGCCCTATTTTCCCCTGACCTCAACCCTATTGAGAACCTTTGGAGCATCCTCAAGCAAAAGATCTATGCGGGTGGAAGGCAGTTTGCATCAAAACAGCAGCTGTGGGAGGCTATTCTGACATCGTACAAAGAAATTCAAGCAGAAACTCCAGAAACTCAAGTGCAACGGATGCATAATTGTGAAGGTGATATCAAAGAAGGGGTCCTATGTTAACATGTAAATTGCCCTGTTAAGATGTGTTTGATTGAAAAAGATTTGATTTCAGTAAATATGACCTCCTAATGCTGGAAATTCAACAAATTATCATTTTCAGTTCTTTGCAACATAGAAATTGTTTTCAAACTCTGTTGTGCATAATAATTTGGAACAGTGCATTTTGAGTTTATTTTTGAAAAAAAAACTGTTTTCATTGGGTGGTTTGTTCAATGAAATTTGACTTATACCCTAACGGTTGGTGACTTAAAAATTATACTGACTGTCATTTGCATTGACTATTTAGGAAAATCAGTGTAAAATATAATTTCCATAATAATTTGGAACACGGTGTATGTATAAATATACATTATCTCACAAAAGTGAGTACACCCCTCACATTTATGTAAATGTTTGATTATAACTTTTCATGTGACAACACTGGAGAAACTACACTTTGCTGCAATGTAAAGTAGTGAGTGTACAGCTTGTATAACAGTGTAAATTAGCTGTCCCCTCAAAATTACTCAACACACAGCCATTTAGGCTCAAAGTTTCAGTATTTTGTGTGGCCACCATTATTTTCCAGCACTACCTTAACCCTCTTCGGCATGGAGTTCACCAGAGCTTTAAAGGTTGTCACTGGAGTCCTCTTCCACTCTTCCACCATGACGACATCACAGAACTGATGGATGTTAGAGACTCCTCCACCTTCCGTTTGAAAATGCCCCACTGATGCTTCATAGAGTTAAGGTCAGAAGGCATGCTTTACCAGTCCATCACCTTTACCCTCAGCTTGTTTAGCAAGGCAAAGTTTGTCTTGAAGGTATGTTTGGGGTCGTTATCATGTTGGAATACTGCCCTGTGGCCCAATCTCTGAAGGGAGGGGATCATGGTCTGCTTCAGTATGTCACAGTACATGTTGGCATTCACGGTTCCCTCAATGAACTGTTGCTCCCCAGTTCTGTTCTGAGTGGAACCTGTCCTGTTAAAATGCTGTATGGTCTGCAGCTCATTTTCAGGGTCTTGGCAATCTTCTTATAGCCTAGGCCATTTTATGTAGAGCAACAATTCATTTTTTCAGATCCTCTGAAAGTTCTTTGCCATGAGGTGCCATGTTGAATGTCCAGTGACCAGTATGAGGGAGTGTGAATGTGATAACATTAAAGTTAACACACCTGCTCCCCATTCACACCTGAGACCTTTTAACACTAATGAGTCACATGACACCGGGGAAGAGAAATTGCCAATTTTGACATTTTCACTGAATTGGATTGCTTTTTGATTACTGATGGTTTTCAGCCGTCGTTTTGGCTTTCTATGCATTCTGGTACCTCCCTTTCTTCAAGTGTTCAATACTTTTTCCCTGTCATTTCACATTATTACACATAACTTAATTTCTGAATTTATTTTGGTTTCTTTTTATGTATGGATTACTTGGGTTGTTACCAACATCTGGAGAAAATTTCATGTCAATAGCACCTTTGGAAATATATTTACTGAGAAACATTGTGACATGTTCAATACTTATTTCACCCACTGTATATATATATACATGTATATGTATTTATTGAACACAGAAACAAAAAGAACTTCAGAAAATATACATTCTGTCATTTTTGTCTTCCCCTTTTACCATACACCCATCCAACTTTTAACCTTCCAGACATCCATCCACCTTTTATCCCTCCAGACACCCATCCAACTTTTAACCTTCCAGACATCCATCCACCTTTTATCCCTCCAGACATCCATCCACCTTTTATCCCTCCAGACATCCATCCACCTTTTAT
>JACXGM010037651.1:0-11046 GCA_016801145.1 Umbra pygmaea
GTTAAATAAAGAGTTGCATTCTATAATCATTCATTTACACTTGTTTAATGGAATTCTGTGTAAAAAAAAATGGATGACTCAAGGAGGGATTTGAACTTGCAAACTCATTGATCTTGACTGTATGTCAAGAGAGAAAAACCTACTACACCACCGAAAGTGGCCTGCATTTTGCAGAAAAAAATAATTTATTGACTTTTTTTCTAGCCCTCTAGCGCCACTATGCGGCTGGAAGAGATGATTACATGGTGACTAACTGTGCTTACTGGTGACACGGTACGAGTGTACCCAAGTTATACCAGTAACCACTGTATGTACAGTACATTGTATTTTCATTTTTAAATTTTTATTTTCAATACATTTCGAACACACATCTTTCACATTGTCATTATGGGGTATTGTTTCTAGAATTTTAAGGGAAATAATTAATTGAATTCATGTCGGAATAAGGGTGTAACATAACAAAATGTGGAAAAGGTGGTGTGAATACTTTCCGGATGCACTGTATGTGTGTGACTTGGGATAGGATTCGCTGGATGATGTGAGATATCGTTGCCCACCCATCAGGCACAAACATACTTCTGGCATTACACATTCATCCATCCCTACCAACTAGCCCCAATCCTCTCACTTCCACAAACCCCTTACCCATCCCACCCCCAAATGCACCACTCATTCCCAGTTTTGGGATCTGTAGGCCTGCCAGCCTGGAGCAGCATGGTGCTAAAAGCAGTAGGAAAAGGAGGAGAAGGTCAAGGAAAAGGCAGAGGGTGTGGAGGGTTTTAAGAGGAATAAGGGCTGGGGCTGAGATGATGAGGAGAACCAAAGTACAGAGAGAGATTGAACTGGGTGATTTTATTTAGTTTTATTCATGTATATGTGTAAGTGAGAGAAAATTATTAAACTGTTTGACATGAATTGCCTGAATTGATAGTACTTTCACACAACAGATTAATGCTAGTTGGATTGTTGTAGGGGTGTCAGCTTGCTCAGTGTTCAGGTAGTCAAACTTGTAGTCAGAAGATTGCTGGTTCAATTCCTGATTGTGCCAAATCCGTTGTGTCCTTGAGCAAGGCACTTTACCCTAAATTGCTCCAGCCATCAATTCTTCTACTAACAATCAAACATTGGTATTTTTATTCTCTTGTGTGATTCATGTGTAATCTGTGTAATTCATGTGTAACACTGTGTCATCTTGCACCTTTTTCGCTTTATCTTGGCCAGGTCGCCGTTTCAAATGAGAAATTCTTCACAATGTGCCCACCTGGTCAAATAAAGGATAAATAAAAAATAAAAAATATTCTATATAACAAACTTCGCATTTGGGTATTCACCTTTAAAACGGATACCAGCAAAATGCGTGCATAAGGTGGTCAGTCTGAACAGCATAAATAATGTCCTGTTCTAGGTATATATTGTCCCAGATTTAGTTAGAGCAGTGAGGCAGGGAGAAGAGATGGCAAAAGGTCAGAGAATAGAAAGGGGTGAGGGCCAAAATAATGTATTGGGAGAGAGAAGCGGTGTGGATAATTTCTGGATTGAATTCAGTGACATTAAAGTGGCATAATATACTTGGACCCATTGAAGCACACTGTTTATTTGCTTGCAGTTTATTTAAAAAATTGCATTATTCAGTTCCAACAGCGTTTATTCAGGCGTCAACGCTAAGTGGTGCCTTTCCATGTTCTGCTGTGTTTCGAGTTCTACTTTCAACTACCCGCTGGTTGGGTTGACGTGTTTGAAATATGTTTTACTTCAGATGAATAGCCCTCCTGCAGACGTGCAAATAGAGCAACCTTGTGTTGGGTTTTTACCAGTGTCCCAGGCTTTTAGAAGTTCCCCGCAGCATGTTAGCTCAACAAATCCGTCTGCACACAATGCAGAGCCTGTAGGACATCGGGAAGCTGTTTAGTCTTTCCCTTTGCCTTTGCTCTCAATAACACAGGATCTATTTTTCGCCAGGGGGAGCGGTGACCCCTTTTTTGGCATGCAGCCGAGCAAGAGACACACGCAGGGTGACTCATGAGGGACAAGCAACCTCTCAGTCCATTCCAATACAAAGCTTGACAGGCCTTTGCAAGAACAGAAGGGGGTAGAAGAGGAGTTTGATTGATGGAAAACATAGAGCCGTTCAGTAAGAGAAGGGGGTTGGGGGGCAAGGGAGCAATACTGTAAGAAAAAAAGGCCATGCAAGAGATTGCACAGGAAACGGGGTGAGAGACAGAGACATGTCCAGAGGGCAGAGGTTGAGGGGTGGATTTTAGAAGAGGTGTGGGAGGTGTGTTGATGTGGGAAATGAAACGAGGTAGAAAGCTGGGTGGAGGAGATGAGCATGGAGGCCAGCTAAACAGGGTTAGAAAAAGGGAAAAAAGAGAGCAGTAGATTTTGTTAGCAGGTGAACAAGAGAGCGAGTGAGCGAGAGAGACTGAGCAAGACGAGACACTGAATGAGCACTAATTGTGTCAGTCACGTTTGCTGACTACATGGATGAGTGAGTGGATTGAAGCAATCCCTGGGTGGGTGTGAGTGTGTGTCTGTGTCTGGCCATGTGAGGTAGTCCTTTGGTTTGTCTGATGTCCCACTGACATTGAGAAACTGAGGCATTCAGTAAAACAAAAGCAATGGATGTTTTAGTATGAATGGGATGTGCTGTGTGCCCTTAATTCAATACAACAAGTAATAGTGGAATGTGCATAAACTAACAACTAGTTTAGCTAATTAAATTATAGCTAGGTTGTTAGTTAGTTGTTTGGGAAGTGGAATGCTTTAATTCAACCCATAAACATGACATCACCATCGGTTATAGGGCTTCCAAAGAGTAAATAACTTTAACATTATCTGTGGTGAATCATTAATTGCAAAAAAATATGGGTACTGTATATGTAAAAAAATGATTTCATATTCTACTAATTCTTTGTAATTAAGTGTTCACCAAGAGATGTTTAGTCCTCCTGAATTTTTTAAAACGTGTAATCAGCAGCGAGAGAAATGGGGAGAGAGAGAGAGAATGGGAGAGTGAGAAAGAGATACTTTGAAGGAGTGGGAGAGAGTGGCAGAGAAGACATGCCAGTAACATTCAATTGATTTCCAAGTTCCACCCTTCTGTCCCTGTGCTAAACACATTCATTACTGAGCCTCAACTCCATTGCTGGTCTTTCTGCTTTGCCACACACTCAAACAGAGAAACAAACATTATCTAAACACACCCACTGTCACGCGTCCACAAGATATAACAATAGGAATGAGACAGCCGTGAAGGACTGCTAGGAAATCAATGATGTTTATTCCATCAACTGAGAAAAAGCAAAACTGCCTCGAGGGGCTAAACCGAAAGTATACAATACTGAGAGCATTGAACCAACACAAGAACACGTAACAGGAACAATGAACAACAAGGACTAGAAAGAAACACACACACTAAATACTAAACCAAAATGCGCTAATGACAAACACCTGGGACATAATCATCACAGAAGGGAACTAAGGTGACGACAGCATACAAACAGGAAGGAAGAACATAACAACTTGTATGACACAAAAAGGACACCAGGGGGAACCAACACCTAACGAAACACATACAACTGAATACAAACACAAAGGGAGGCCAAAACATAATCCAAAATATATATATAAGGAGTCCCATTAAATGTCTTGACATCGCAGCCCTCCCTGGGGCGGATGTGACGGAATCCCCCCACCAAAAGCCACCTACACCGGGGTGGCCAACCTAAAGGAGTGGCGGAACAGCGGGCCTGGGGTCAGGCGGGACAGACGGCCATGGTCAGGAGGGACAGAGGGCCCGGGGTCAGGTGGGACAGAGGGCCCGGGGTCAGGTGGGACAGAGGGCCCGGGGTCATGTGGAACAGTGGGCCCGAAGTCATGTGGAACCGTGGGCCCTGGGTCAGGTGGAACCGTGGGCCCGGGGTCAGGTGGAACCGTGGGCCCGGGGTCAGGTGGAGTATTCTGGAGCCCCGGCACAGGCAGGATGTCTGGGAGGTCTGGCGGCAGGGTGTCTAGGAGGTCTGGCGGCAGGGTGTCTGTGACATCCAGCGATAGTGACGGGGGTCCGGACAGCAGCCGTGGCTGAGCAGGGGGTCCGGACGACAGCGGCATCCGAGCAGGGGGTCCAGATGACAACGGCTTCCGAGCAGGGGGTCCGGAAGACTGCGGTGGCCGAGCAGGGGGTCCGGACGTCTGCTGCGGCTGAGCAGGGGTCCGGACGACTGCGGGGGCTGAGCAGGGGCTGAAGACTGTGGCGGCGGTAAGCAGGCCGCTGAAAGCTGTGGCTGAGAGAAGGTTGCTGCTGGTGGCTGTGGCTGCGAGCAGGCTGCTGTTGGAGGCTGTGGCTGGACGGCCATCCTCAGCAGGTGGGTGAAACACCCGTGGTTGTCCAGAAAAGTGTGGTTCACCTCCCACAGGGCCTGGGCGAAGGTATGAGCCCCACCCTCCAACTGGGCAATAGTAAGGGCCACCAGGTCCCTTTCTGAGAGGGGGCCATCCTCCGGCCTCTGTCTTGACCCCTAACCCACCCTACTCGGGGCATGGAATCTCGACAGTGTGTCACAAGGGGAGCCCTATGGGATGGGGTTGAAGCAAGAACCGTAACAAGCAGACGGGGGGTCCTGTGTGGTGGACCACTTCCCTGAACCTGAGTACTAGGGGAACCAGCTAGAGTACTAAAAGTGCTAGTCTGGGAGCTAGGAGATACGTTAGCCTGGGAGCTAGTGGGTGTGCTAACCCTCAAACAGGGAGCCCTATCTGGTGGACTACCACCCTGGATATGAGAGCTAGGAGAGACACGAGGGAAGCTAGCCTGGGAGCTAGGAGATACACTAGCCTGGGAGCTAGGAAAGGCGCTCGCCTGAGAGCTAGGAAAAGCACTAGCCTAGGAGCTTAGAAAAGCGCTAGCCTGGGAGCTAGTGAGTGTGCTAACCCTCGAACGGGGAGCCCTATCTGGTGGACTACCACCCTGGATACGAGAGCTAGGAGAGACAGGAGGGAAGCTAGCCTGGGAGCTAGGAGCTACACTAACCTGGGAGCTAGGAAAAGCGCTAGCTTAGGAGCTAGGAGATACACTAGCCTGGGAGCTTGGACAGACACTAGCCTGAGAGATAGGAGAGACATTAGCCTGGAAGTTAGTGGGTGTGCTAACCCTCGAACGGGGGGCACTATCTGGTGTACTACCACCCTGGATACGAGAGCTAGGAGAGACAGGAGGGAAGCTAGCCTGGGGGCTAGGAAATACACTAGCCTGAGAGCTAGGAAAGGCCCTAGCCTGGGAGCTAGGAAAGGCGCTAGCCTGGGAGCTAGGAAAGGCACTAGCCTGGGAGCTAGGAAAGCCGCTAGCCTGGGAGTTAGGAAAGGCGCTAGCCTGGGAGCTAGTGGGTGTGCTAACCCTCGAACAGGGAGCCCTATCTGGTGGACTATCACCATGGATACGAGAGCTAGGGGAGATAGGAGGGAAGCTAGCCTGGGACATAGGAGAGCTAGGAGGGCTGGAGAGATGATCTGGGACCTGGGGAACCCTAATAGACAGGCAGGGAGGCCTACCTAGTGGGATAGCACCCTGGATCTTGTCCATTAGGAGGTTCCAGGCTTGTCGCACGTCCTCCCTCTCGTTCACCTCATCCTACTCCCAGTCAAAAAGCTCCTCATCTGAGCTGTCAACCTCGCATCCATCTGCAAGGTAACGCCGCTCTGTGGGCTGCGCATCTCCCACAACCCATCTTCTAAGAGAGAGTGGAAAACTCTCCTCTGCTCTGTAGTTGCACCTTTGCTGTCCCATGGTATGGTCTTTCATTCTGTCACGCGTCCACAAGATATAACAATAGGAAAGAGACAGGCGCGAAGGACTGCTAGGAAATCAATTATGTTTATTCCAACAACTGAGAAAAAGCAAAACTGCCTTTAGGGGCTAAACCAAAAGTATGCAATACTGAGAGCATTGAACCAACACAGAAAAACGTAACAGGAACAATGAATGACAAGGATTAGAAAGAAAAACACACACTAAATACTGAACCAAATAAGTGCTAATGACAAATACCTGGGACAAAATCAACACAGAAGGGAACTAAGGTGACAACAGCATACAAAAAGGAAGGAAGAACAAAACAACTTGTATGACACAGAAAGGACACCAGGGGGAACCAACACTTAAAAAACACATAAAACTGAATACAAACACAAGGGGAGGCCAAAACATAACATACACACAAGACTAATCCAAAATATATATATAAGGAGTCCATGAAAAGTCTCGACATCGCAGCCCTCCCTGGGGTGGATGTGACACCCACTCGCACTATAGACACCCTCTTTCTTGCAAAACACACATATCTTACCATACTCATCCACAATACACACAAAACACATGCTCCTTCTCACAGCACAGACGGTTATGCTACACATACTCTTGCCGCCACCACCATCATCTCCCCACTGACCTATCTATATAGAGTATAATCAATTTCAGCCATGAGTCTGTGTGTCTGTCTGTGTTTATTTGCGTGCATCTGTCTAATTTTAGTGCCTAACTGCCAAGGGGGAACGTCCACACAATAAACACCTCCGGGGAGTGAGATAGCCACTTCAATATTTCAGCTTGGCTATATTTGTCTCCCTCCTGCAGAGAAGCAGGAATGGTAATCATAAACAGTGGCAGCCGCCCACCTTTAGTATATGGCTCAAATACGTTTATCTTAGATGGTGGTGTGTTTTTATGATTTTCAGTGGGAGATCTTGTATGTGCAGTCAACTTTAAATGCATTAACATGTAAAATTATTTACAGTAGTGTTTGACTGTTAGATGGCCAAGTGAATCCTAATGTTGCTATACTTTAATTCAGTTGACAACTGTATGTGTTTTATGAAGGTTGTATGTGAATCCATCAGCAGATGATGTTTTGAGTAAAGGGATAAACCATGAGTTGTGACAGATTACACAGAAATGGAGGGAAACTTCCACTGTAAAAAATGTATTGTAAATTTTCAGTAATTTACTTGCAGCACAGTAGCCAGCAGAATGTGAAATAACAGAAGTAAATTGTAGAAGTATAATAAATTCAAAAATAAATAATAATAACTCTCAAAAATAAAGTATATTCCTGCAAATTGTATAGCAATACATTTTATATACACATTGGAAAAAATGATTCACACAGCTTCTTCGTTTAGCTTTCATTTGAGAAATGCTTTTTATAACAATCGTCTGCATAGATGTAGCAATTAATTGCCACAGGGTTGAAAAATACACAAAGCAAAATGTTAACTTCACTGTGTCACTAACACCACCAGGAAACAGGCAGCATGCACCTTATAGCCCATGGCAGATCACAACAAACGGAATGGTCCTTACCTCTATGGTTGGCACACCATTCAAATCAGTAGCCAGAAAGGTGCTATATATTTACAGCATGGTTACACTGTTTCATGATTCCAGCTCAATACTGTATGTCATTAATAATGATATTAATTAAAAGAAATTGTAGAAATAGGCAGGGTTTAGCCAGGTATTAAATAAATGTGACCTAATTATTTTTGTTAAGTCTTGAAATACAATTATTCTTACCACATTAATTGATATACTTTTTGTCACGGATTGGACTGGAACCAAGGGTGAATCCAAATGCAGGAACAGCAGGTGAGTGATAACATAAATAATAATAATAAATAATATTATTAAATAATATTTATTGTGGATAATATGTCAGGATAATGGTAAGCAGTAGGGATGACCAGATGTAGTGGCTGGAGCCAGGAGAGCGGAGACCAGGTGGGTGATGGTTGGTGGTTGGCATCTGAAAGGCTGATGCAGAGGAGGGGTGAGGTCCGGATGGCTGGAGAGGAACAATGTGAATGTTGACCAGATCAACAGCACAGATGGTTTCTGGAAATGGAGGCACGGAGAACCAGGGTGGTGCTCAGGATGAGTGCTGATGGGACTGGTGCTCTGGGACTGGTGCAGTCATGGGTGCAAGGAAAATGGGAACTGGTACTCGGGAACATGATGAAGAGACAGAGACAGACCAAATGCAAACACATGGACACCAGGATCAAGGACTAGACTCAGAAGAAAAAAGGAAACAGGTTCAGGAGGGTGGGTTCGTGACCCTTTTTAGATACAAATCCACTATAGCTAAATTGCCACCCAAAAACTGAAATGGTTGTTCAAATTTTTGAGGCTCTCAATAAGCCTGGCAGTTGCTCTAAATGCAGCTTCTATTGTAGGTGATTGCACTTCACTGATCATATAACTTGAATGTGCAACCTTGGGATGTCGCCTGAAAGGACTGTGCATCTATTTGCAGACCAGCATCATATGTCACCTGTTCTGAATTGTGATGCACAGTGGTATAACTTCTTGGCTGTTGTTGACACAGAGCTAAACAACATTTTGCATCATATATTTTCTTTAATCCTACAGAAAATGATTTATTTAATTTATATTGTGCATTTCAATATTGTGCATTAAATGCTATATTTTGCTTATACAACAGAACTAGTCTTGAAATTTACACCCAATGATACAGAGATCACCTCATGAACTTTCTCCTCTCAACTGTTAAAACATCCTTTTACTCTGACATCATCAACTCTGGTAAAAACTCCAAACTTTTCCACAGTGAACCGTTTCCTTCAGCCCCCTGTCAAACTCTCTGCTAACCCCTCCCCGAACAATCCAACAAGTTCCTTACATTCTTCAAAACAAATATCCTCAACGTCCATCAACACCTACTTACAACCAGTAGCCCTTCAGACAAACTGTGTTGGATGAAAACCTCAGAAGGTCCAATCTATACCACCTGCCTCTCTGACTTCATACCAGCCAGTAAAATCTTTGCCAACCCCATGACCCCATGCCCACCACTCTGGTTTAAATATGCTTTCCTTCCATCTCAGCCCTACTTACAGACCTTATCAACTCCTCTCACCACTGGTATTGTACCGCCCTCCCTGAAGATTGCTGCTGTCACCCCGATCTTGAACAAACCTAATGCCAACCTTGATGGCCTGAACAAATACCAACCCATCTCAAATCTGCCCTTTCTCTCTAAAACTTTGGAGAGGGCGGTGGCCTCATTCAACTACAAAACCATGTCAATTCCAATAATCTCCACGAACCATTCTAGTCTGAGAAACAAGACAGAAGTCTTTCTTATAGGCTCCAAATTCACACTCTTCAAACAGGAAAATGTCAGTGTCACCGTCGATGGCTCTCCGGTCCCCCTGACTTCCAAAGTCAAAAGCGTCAGTGTCACCCTGCAAAATATCCTCTCAATTGAAGCCGACATAAAAACATCCCCAGGGGCCTCATGTATAAAAGATTGCGCAGCTTACATACCAGAAGATGGCGTAAGACCAAAACTGGAAAAGTACCTATGCACAGAAAAATTCACATGTATAAAACCGGTGATACGCCATGTCCTGTGCACCTTTCCTTTATAAATCTCAATCAAGTGATGTGATGGTTAAATACTAAGACAAACTAATTGCTAATACAATGCATCTGTGACTAAACAATGACTTAACTAATAATCTACCCAAAACCCCAATTACCAGAACTAGACACAAGAGGGAGGCAAAACAACACATACAGAACAACCACAGAGACAATACATAAAAACCCCAACTCATGTGTGACAATGAGCCACTGACCCCGCCTTGCCTCCTCCCATAAATGAATATGCAGATAGTCTATATATGCGCCCCTTAGGGCATTTCTTTGACTTAATTACAATGGCTAAACACACAAAAAAGATCATTTTCACACACTGTGAGATTGAGGTTCCAACAACAGAGGTGAAGGCGAGGAAACGTGGCCTGTCATCAGGTATTATGAGAAAAAAAAGTTGGCAGAGTGAAAAACTGTCAATAAATGACGTTTATTACCAATAATCCAGCCATCTTGCACAGCCCCTGATTGCGACAACATTTGTCAAACACATTTGCGCATCACAGATCACTTGCACATTAATAGAGTAGAAGTGTTTTCTGTTCACATAAGCAAATTCATTTTGGTGCCCTAATAGCAATGTGAGTGCAGTCGATGGCTAAGATTACATTTGGAAATCGGCTCATCGCTGCGAATTGCAGTTTAATGTTGGCCTGCTCACCAACAGTGAAGGGAAATGTTATGTACCTGGGTGACATACGGATGAGACCGTTCCATACAGCTGCCATGGCGCGGCTCAGAGATGGTTGGGAAATGCCAGACCGGTCAACCAGCTCTCTTTGAAAACATCCAATTGCGAGGAAGCCCAGTGTGGTGAGAACTTGCAAAGGGACAGGTAACGCATGGTTCCTTGCTGTCTCACGTTCTAAAGCCGGCCCAAGCTCAGCACAGTGTTCCAACAGGATAACCCTTGGCAACTTGAATCGACTCATAAGCCAGTCATCATCGCAGGCCAGCAAATCAGTTTGGTCTCTGAATACACGCTCTCTCCGGATTCTCCTATTTGCAATGTCTTCTAGTAGTGCCAGAGCAGCCGTTGTGCATCAAGTATATATTTAATCTGTGGTAAATAATCTGTGCTGTGTGTAATGTTAACCATATACAGAGGGTGACATGCATTTCCTGAATGATTTTGTCGTTCGTTTGACACCCTCAATTTTAACAGAATTTATTGAGCGGTGGCAGTTAAGGCAATAGCATTTCCCGTTTGGGTTTTGGCATTTTGATGTGAGTCATCCACATCAATGATCAAACTTTTATTAGCGGATGTAATTATGTTTTTAAAATAGTCAACGTCATAGACATATGACAGTAACTGTAGTGTAAACTTTATTTATGTTTGGTGAGTTATGTTACCCTGGAAATCCAGAGTTCTCGCGAGAGCACAGTTTGAATATGCTCAGCAAGTTACTCTGGCACCGAGTAATTCTGCTCATTAACTATGCCCTTGTAGCCGAGCTGCACCAATCACATCGGTGTATCTGATATAGGCGTGCCAGAAGCTTGTTAAACAGATGACGACAGCGCTGCGACCTCGAAGTCATTAGTAAACATTGTAAGATCGCAATAACACCAGTTGTTTAAAACGGCTTTGG